>CM019069.1:5587279-5744881 GCA_009667805.1 Leptobrachium leishanense | reverse complement strand
AAATAGCTCAGTCAGTAAAAAAGGGGGACAAAACATTTTTTAGATACATAAACGAGAAAAGAAAAGTAAAACAAGGATTAGTTAGATTAAAAACAAAGGAAGGAAGGTATGTAGAAGAGAGGATAAAAGTCTCGCTGACTGCCTCAATGAATATTTTTGTTCAGTCTTTGCAGAAGAAAAGGAAGGAAAGGGACCTCAGTTAGGAGAGAACACTAAAGAGACATTTACATATGAGTTTACAGAGGAGGAGGTTCTAAGCAGCTGTCTAAAGTAAAGACAAATAAGTCAATGGGGCCTGATGGGATCCACCCTAAATTATTAAAAGAGCTCAGTGATGTAATAGCAAATTTTATTTAACCCATCCTTGTTAACAGGAGTCGTCCCAGAAGACTGGAAATTAGCAAATGTTGTGCCCATTTACAAGAAGGGTAGTAGGGAGGAATCGGGGAACTATAGGCCAGTTAGTCTTACGTCAGTAGTGGGGAAATTAATGGAAACCATGTTAAAGGAAAGGATTGTTGAACATCTAAAAACATAGATTACAGGATCAGAAACAACATGGGTTTACCTCAGGGAGATCATGCCAAACTAATCTTATTGATTTTTTTGATTGGGTAACAAAAATAATAGACACAGGTGGTGCAGTAGACATTGCTTATTTAGATTTCAGTAAGGCTTTTGATACTGTTCCGCATAGAAGGCTTATCAATAAATTGCAATCTTTGAGCTTGGATTCCAATATTGTTGAATGGATTAGGCAGTGGCTGAGTGACAGGCAACAGAGGGTTGTGGTAAATGGAGTTTATTCGGCGCAAGGTCTTGTTACCAGTGGGGTACCTCAGGGGTCAGTACTTGGACCCATTCTCTTTAATATTTTTATTAGTGATATTGCAGAAGGTATTAATGGAAAAGTATGTCTTTTTGCTGATGACACAAAGATTTGCAACAGGGTTGACGTTCCTGGAGGGATCAGCCAAATGACAAATGATTTAGGTAAACTAAAAAATGGTCGGAGTTGTGGCAATTGAGTTTTAATGTGGATAAGTGCAAGATAATGCACCTGGGACGTAAAAACCCAAGGGCTGAATATAGAATATTTGATACAGTCCTAACCTCAACATCTGAGGAAAGGGATTTAGGGGTTATTATTTCAGAGGATCTAAGGGTAAGTAGTCAATGTAATAGAGCAGCAGGAAATGCTAGCAGAATGCTTGGTTGTGTAGGAGAGGTATTAGCAGTAGGAAAAGGGAAGTGCTCATGCCACTGTACAGAGCACTGGTGAGACCTCACTTGGAGTACTGTGTGCAGTACTGGAGACCGTATCTCCAGAAGGATATAGACATCTTAGAGAGAGTTCAGAGAAGGGCTACTAAAATGGTGTACGGCTTGAAGGAGAAAAGTTACCAGGAAAGGCTTAATGATCTTAACATGTACAGCTTGGAAAAAAGACGAGACAGAGGAGATATGATAGAAACATTTAAATACGTAAAGGGAATCCACAAGGTAGAGGAAGGGAGTATATTTAAAAGGAAACAAAATAGCAAAACAAGAGGACATAGTCTTAGATTAGAGGGGCAAAGATTTAAAAGTAACATCAGGAAGCATTATTTTACTGAGAGGGTGGTGGATACATGGAACAGTCTTCCAGTAGAAGTGGTAGAGGCCAAAACAGTAATTGAATTTAAGCAGGTATGGGATAGGCATAAGGCTATCCTAAACAAAAGATAAATCCAGGTAAAGTATCCATGTAATTGGGCAGACTAGATGGGCCGAAAGGTTCTTATCTGCCGACATTTTTTCTATGTTTCTATGTTTCTATTTAAGGGACCCAGATTTCACGAAAATTTCTAGATCTAGAAAGTTGACAGAATCTTTACTAAAAGTGGTTTCTAAAGATTCCCCAATCGTTAGTATTTAAAAATTAAAAAAATTGGCAGTGTATGTTCATCTCCCTTCCAAATAAAAAAAATATCATCAATGTATCTTCTAAAATATGTAAAAAAAGGGGTCCATTTAGTTTCTGTCCTAATAAAATTATCCTCCCATTCTGTCATAAATAAATTGGCGTAGCTTGGAGCAAATTTACTTCCCATCGCCGTTCCTGTACATTGTAAAAAACATTGGCCATTGTAATAAAAGAAGTTATTATTAAGAATCAGGCTAATACCTTCTACTATAAAATCAATCTGTTCAATGTCAATAGTGCCAGCGTTTCTAAGTTGATTAAAAACTGCTTTACAACCCAGATCATGGGGAATGATGGTGTAAAGTGATCTAACATCACAAGTAACCAAAATATCATCCTGTTCCCAGACAATAGAATCAAGTATCCTTAGAATGTCTCCTGTATCTTTTAGATAAGATGGAGTATTTTTCACACATGGTTGTAAAAGGTGGTCTATATATTGTGATAAGTTGCTTGAAGGGGAATTGATAGGTCGTCCAGGGGGGGTCCAATGAGTTCTTATGAATTTTAGGTAAGTAGTAAAAAATAGGTGCTTTAGGAAATTTGATTCTAAGAAATTCAGACTCATTCTTACTCAGAATGCCCAATTCTTCTCCTTTAGTTACATATTCATCTATTTTCTCAATGACTTCTTTCATTGGATTATTCAACAATTTTCTGTAAGTACAGGTATCATTTAATATACGGTTAGACTCTGTCTCGTATTGATCCTTAGACAGTAGTACGATGCCCCCTCCTTTATCCGCTGGTCTGACTACAATTTCAGGATGATCAGATAATTCTTTAAGAGCTTTTCTATCCTCTTTATTGAAATTTTCCCTAATAGGTGCTTTGATATTGTCTATTTCTCTTAAAACCATATTTTCAAATGTAATCATTTCTTTTGAAATCATATGTTTGGGAAAAAATTTAGACTTATTCTTTAGCTCGGTATGTGTCCAGCCATCATTAACCTGTGATTCTCTTAAAATAGGGTTTTTTAAAAAAAAAAATTTGAGGCATCATTTTTTTTTAAATTTTTGGATATCGACGTATGTGTCATTATTAAGGGTAGTTGAAGGTGCAAATTTTAAGCCTTTATTTAAGACCCTAATATGTTTGTCCTCTAGTGGGAATCCGCTCAGGGTAAAGATTCCTTTTGGGACTATCTTCTTCCTCTCTTTTCTAGGCCTGATTCGTCGTCCCCCTCTACATCCTGTCGATCTACCAATCTTCTTTTTAACGGGGATGCGGTATACTGGGCCGTCTGTTCTTTTATCCTTATTATTGTCTGATTCTGAGACTGATATGACGGACTTTTTTCTTTCCAATTTGAACTGTTCTCTAAAAAAACCTCATTATGTGGGTCCTCAGTTTCAAGTACTTGCTATCTGTTCCTTAGAGGTAGGGGATTCCCTCTAGTGTGCTCTGTATTGTGTTGGGTAGCTCTATTAGGGGGTCTAGTTCGTTCCTGAAATTCTGTCTGCTGTTGTCTCATTGCTTCATACGGTGGTCTTCTCCTGTTCGTAGTCTGAGGATGGTGGGAAATAGTTTGAGGGACCTCCTTGGGCATATCTATTTTTATTTCTCCACGTGTTATTCCTGTAATTATTCCTGGGGGGGGGGGGTAGGGATATGGATTTCTGTAATTCCCGTTATTATAGCCCTGATAGTTGTTATTATAATCAGGGTTATAACCTCGGTTAAATGTTCTATGGGTATGGGAATTCGAATAATTATTAGGATCCCAGTATCCAGGTCCATCATAATTCCTTCTACTTAGCCTTCTTTGAGGAAAGCGGAGTTCTTGTGTACCTACTTGTGAGGGTTCTCTTTTAGGGGGAAAATTAGGGGGGATTAATGGTAACTCATCTTCCTCCAATAAGGCACCTTCTGGAGACTTCTCCATCCTCCATACATCCCCTTTAGCGTAGTCATCTTTATCCCGTTGATATTTAGATTTTTTACGAATCATAATATTTTTCTCCAGGGATTCTAGTTTTTCTTCCATTCTCAATACAATATTTTGCATGTTCTCTGGACTAGTAAGTGCTTCTAATCTGTAAGTGCTCCCTTCTTCTTTCTACGATTGTGTCCATCATAATAAAGGAAAACTTTTCTAGGTTCTTAACCCATCTTTGACTGAGTATCTGATCATCTTTATCAAAGGTGAGGTTTTTATAGAACCTTAGACCTCTGGGGGTTAAATGGTCTTTAATATATAGTTCCATCATAGTAATGTCTAGTTTATTGCGCAACTCTTTAGTTGTAACATATTTTCTAGTTGATTGGTGTTAATATCGATCTGTGTTTGTGTATCAGTTATAGGTATAGACATTCCCTGAATGTTAAAAAGATCATTCATTTTCTGACCAAATTTATTTCTTTGGACCCGAACCATAGTTGGAAGCCAAACACAGTGGGGATTAGAATAGTGGAGATAGAAGAGTGCAGTATCTGTGTGGCGCCACTAGATGGTTCTATTGTCGAGCTAGGGAACAGCGAGATACACAAAAAAGGACTGTGTATATGGATGATCTAATCAAGATAGCTGGGTAAAAAAACGGTATGTGTAAGCGATACTAAAAAAGTGCCATCTAAATACAATAATATGTGAATATTAGGTTAGAAGGGTAAATAAATATGTGTGTGTCTACACAAAAAGGGTGATTAAAGAGGCGTGACAATTAGAAATTTAAACACGCCTAAACTAAGGTGTTGAGTAGTTACAGATTGTGAGCAAAACTCTTAATCAACACAATGGAATGATTCCAGGGTGCGAGCAGGGTTTCCCAATTAGCCTGAGGACCCCATGCCGGGATAACTGCTGGGCTGTATTGACAGCTATATTACTTGGGTAGTTCTCCCACTTTATTACTGTAGGTCCTCCCTTCCTGTATATATAATCTCAGTTGTTATATATCAATTTAGAAGCCCTGGGACCTCCCCGTCATTTTTGTATTCCTCTCAACTAGGATCATAGCATCTTTCTGTCATTAGCATATCTCTGTCAGGTCCCACGGCGACGCCGTGGCAAAAAGTCCAAGTCATGAGACCAACCCTGGTGGCAGCTCCTGTACAGCAGTTTGCCTTAGCCCAGCTTTTGTATACTGCATCAGGTGGATGTAATGAGCACTGGCTGGGTTCCTTAAAAGAACCACTCCTACATCCAGCCAGTGCTCTGTCATTAATGTTGGATTCCTTGTGTAAGAAAGGTGCCTGAATTATCCCACGAGCCAAGTGACCAGCCTTGTCGTTTATTCTGATTCCCGTGTACCGGACCCCTGGATATTCCTCTGGACTTCGCTTCTCTTACTCCTTGCCGGTACAGTCTCAAGACCCCTTCTACATTACCCATCCCAAGACATTACATCATCTGCATTTGTTTTCCAAGGACTTATTATTTATACAGATTCCTGCCTTTTATTTGTATCCAGTTATTCAATATAAGTTTCTGCTATTTTCACCAAGCCTTTTGTTGTTGCCTTTATTTACTGCATCCTGGGTTCATATTCACGTCACCGGTGTCACAAGAACCCGGTCCCTGACAATCTCTTTCCCTCGATTTGCATATATTATCGTTTTATTTGTAGTAGCCTACAATATTCCAATTTTTTTTTTTTGCTCTGTTAAGTTATATTCTACTATTAAGATGTTCTTTTATGGATACATACTGTTTTTTATCAAATTGCGCTTTCACTCGCTCTAATTTTGTCTATGCCTAATTAGACCTAGTTTGTCAATTACCCGGAAATTGCACTACGGGGTTTGACTGTGGCAATACAGCTATATATAGTGGTTATGTATACCACACACATTACTCCCACTGATGAAGCCACTCATAGCGAAACGCGTTTGAGTGTATTTTATATTTTATTTATTAAACCTTTGATGGACTATCTCATCTCGATGGATTCTTGGTGATTTTAATCCGTTCTGGTTTCCTGAAAAGACATCTCCAAGGTTCGTGACTGCTGCTCCTTGGATTGCTGATAGGGGAATCGGTGCCCCTGATTTGTAAATCCACCGATCTGCGTGCGGTTTGGTGCCTATTTGGTTAAATTGGCACCTCAAAGTGTGAGTATATCTCCTCTTTTATGCTTATCCATACTGGAGTATTACAGCCTGCACAATAGATTTTTTCTTTGTTTATTTTCCCATCCCCTCATTATTCCATCTCTCGGAGGACGTATAAGTGTGCTGGATATTCCTGACCGGAGTTGAAATAAAGAGACTGCCAGCGCCTGACACCGGCTCTGTATCCTGAATTCTCTACTTCAGCGGATTTGGGGATTTGACGCTGTTCCTGGTTCGTCCGGCTGCTACACCCTCTCTCCGGCCAGTATTAATTAAAACAGACGCTTTCCATCCATTCTTCTCTTCTTTTTCTCGTTGTTTTGGACTAAAAGACTGTTTGCTTAACTGTTGCACTTTACATGGACTAATCTTGTACCATTATTTTCTGTGTATGCAGGACCACTATTGGAGACATTCGATTTATCTTTTTGAATTTTGTGGGGGTTTTTTTTATATATTTTTTTCATTTTGGACTGAGTTATATTTTTCCTTTTAATTTTGCTCTATACTACCTATTTTTATTAGTACTGTATAGTATTAATTTTATACTGCTCCATGGCACTTTAATACGGACATTAGTCCTTTTATTTTTAGTGCTCTATTTTTAGCACTCCTATAGCGAATTTTAGCTTCTTAATTGTGATCTTCAGCACTTTAATTGCGATTTTCAGCACCTTATTGGCTAATTGGGAACCCTGCTCGCACCCTGGAATCATTCCATTGTGTTGATTAAGAGCTTTGCTCACAATCTGTAACTACTCAACACCTTAGTTTAGGCGTGTTTAAATTTCTAATTGTCACGCCTCTTTAATCACCCTTTTTGTGTAGACACACACATATTTATTTACCCTTTTAACCTATTATTTACAGATTATTGTATTTAGATGGCACTTTTTTAGTATCGCTTACACATACCGTTTTTTTACCCAGCTATCTTGATTAGATCATCCATATACACAGTCCTTTTTTTGTGTATCTCGCTGTTCCCTAGCTCGACAATAGAGCCATCTAGTGGCGCCACACAGATACTGCACTCTTCTAGATCTTCTGTGTCTTGTCACTGTGCCAGCAAGTCTTTTTGTGGGTTACAAATTTCTTTAAAATATTTGTGAATTGAGGTGGTCTCTTATCACACAGCCAGTACCACGCAGTATTTTGGGGCTCACTAATTTCTACAAAACATTTGGGAATTGTTATAATCCGTGTGTTCTCACTGGCTGCCACCCATCAAGGGGTCTCACTGATTTATAGGAGGTTTCACTGCCACCCATCAAGGGGTCTCACTGATTTATAGGAGGTGTCTGAGATTTGTAATCTGTGTCTTGTCACTGGCTGCCAGCTATCAGTGTGTCTCACTGAGTTATACCAGAGTTCTTTAAATCTTTATACCAGAGTTGAATTAGAGTTCTGTATATATTAATCTATATATCACTCACCATGTCTGAAAGAACAAAAAGGACAGGCAGACGCTCCCAGACACAGATAAGAGGGAAAGCAGCCCCTGTGTCGGGAGGCTGTGCCTCTGATCGTGGTGGACGTGGTGCATCCTCTGCAGGGGCACACTTGTCCTTTCTAATTGGTGCTGGCCGTCTTAAGCAGCAGCAACATACAGAGGACTTGGTGGATTGGCTAACCAGGCCATCCTCATCCTCCGAGTCCTCTGCCAGCCAGGCTTCTAGTGCTTTACAGTCCACCTCAGCTGCCAAAGCATCTAATGCAGCCTCCATGTCCACAGCTACACTTGCCGTAGCCTCGCTATCACACACGGAGGAGTCAGCTGAATTGTTTGACTACAGTGACATGCTGCTTAAGGATGTGCAGCAAGTACAGTGCTCTGATTCAATCTCTGAGGTTGAGGAAGGGAGTATAACCAATCTAGAGGAAGGGGGTGCCAGTGATGACACACAAATAACTGGCATTCATGTTGCCCCAACAGCTGCAGCATACTGCCAAGTTGGCTCCAGTGACGAGGAGATAGAGGGTGATGATGAGGTCACTGACTCCACCTGGGTGCCTGATCGAACAGAGGAATTAAGTGAGGAAGAGGGGAAGGAGGAGGCACAGCAAACACGAGGCACAACATCCTCTGTGACCAACCGTAGCACTAGACAGTCCAAGGCATCAAATGTCAGAGCTGCTCCGGTGCAGAGCGCTGTTGTCTCAAAGAACACATGCAGGAACTCTGTTGTCTGGGAGTTCTTTAAGAAATGTGCAGTAGAGCGCAGCGTTGCTATTTGTAATCTATTTCAGGTGAGGCTTAAGCGTGGGAAAGATACCGGACACTAGGGTACCAAGTACTTGAGGCGACATATGACCACCTGCCACGCATCCCGTTGGCGCAAAACTTTGCGTAAGTCCTCCTCCTCATCTGTCTCTACCCCCACTGTATGTCCTGCCATGTCATTGCCTACAACCTCCACCGACAGGGATGATGCTACAGTAATGGATGTACCAGGTCCTTCCTCACAATGTGACATCATCCCAGCAGCTGAAGATTTACGCAGTCAGATTACGTTGCCGCAGCTGCTGCAGCATAAGAAAAAATATAGTCCCAACCATCCCCAAGCACAGCGTCTAAATGCCAGTTTAGCAAAATTACTCGCATTGCAGCTGCTGCCTTTCCAGCTGGTGGACTCTGCTCCCTTCCTTGAATTTGCTGAATGTGCTGTACCACAGTGGCAGGTTCCAAAACGCCATTACTTTTCACGCAAGGCCATTCCAGCACTATACCAGCACGTGGAAGACAATGTAATCCAGTCATTGGGAAAGACAGTCAGCAACAAGGTGCATGTGACTTTAGACACGTGGTCCAGCAAGCATGGACAGGGTCGCTACATTTCCTTCACGGCACACTGGGTAACTCTGATTGCAGCTGGGAGGGATCCAAGACGGGGCTCTGTGCTGGAGCTTGTTCATCCACCACGCCTCCAGAAAGCTGCTTGTATGAGGTCTGTCTGCTCCACCACACCACCTCTCCCTCTTCCTCCTCCTCCTCCTCCTCTCTGTCTCTGGCGAAGTGGCAGTTAAACCGACGCCTGACAGGGTCTACGCAATGGCTCAAGCAAAAAGATGCCATACTGTGCTTGAGCTGGTTTGTTTAGGGGACAGGAGCCACACCGGGCCAGAAATTCTGTCAGCTCTGCAGGGGCAGGTGCAGAGATGGTTAACACCATGCCAGCTTCAGCTGGGAATGATCGTCTGCGATAATAGCAGCAACCTTCTCTCTGCCCTACGCAAGGGTAAATTGACACATGTACCATGCCTAGCACACGTCCTAAATCTAGTGGTACAGTGTTTCCTAACCAAGTACCCAGGGCTGCCAGAGCTTCTCATCCAGGCCAGAAAAGTCTGCAGCCACTTCAGACGGTCATTCCCAGCAAGCGTTCGCCTGGCAGAAATTCTAAGAGAATTCCACCTTCCCACAAACCGTCTGATCTGTGACATGCCCACCAGGTGGAACTTGACATTAGCAATGCTGCAGCGTCTGCACAAGCAGCAGAGGGCCATCAACGAGTACCTGTGTGAGTATGGCACAAGGACAGGTTCAGGTCAACTTGTTTCCCCCCCCCCCCACAGTGGCTGATGGTCAAGGATGCATGCACTATACTGTCACCATTTGAGGAGGCAACGAGGATGGTGAGCAGGGACAGTGCATGCATCAGTGACACAATTCCTTTAGTGTTCCTGCTGGAGCACACTCTGCGGGGAATTATAGATGTGGCTCTAGAGGCAGAGCAGCGGGAGGAAGAGGAGGCCTTCCCTAGCTCTCAAGGCCCCAGTCTTTCCGCAGACAGCATTCCAGCGGGTCCTACTCAGATCAGACAGGAGGATGATGAGGAGGAGGAGGCAGAATATTTAAGTAGTGGGGGCATTGAAAGTGGGGATTCCTCAAGGGAGGGTTTTGTGTGCCCAGAAACACAAGGGCTAGTGCGTGGCTGGGAGGAGGAAGTGCGCGATACGGTCATCCTCATTGACCAGGAAGACTCGGAAGCTAATGCCACCTCCAACCTACGCTGCATGGGCTCCCTTATGATGCAAAGCCTGCTAAAGGACCCCAGGATTCGTGCTATCAAGGAGAGGGATCATTACTGGTTGGCAACCCTTCTTGATCCACGATACAAGGGTAAAGTTGCAGAGCTCATCCTGTCCGCACAGAGGGAGCCCAGGATGAAAAAACATGAGGACGCTCTAAAGCGACACTTGTGTAACACCTTTCCAGGCACTGGTAGATTACCAAGTGCTGACACACGTGCTTCTGCGGCTGCGGATGATCAGAGGAATAGTGGTGAAGGCCAGGGCCGCTTGACTGATGCCTTTTTAAAATTTTTTAGTCCTCGACGCCCAGGGACGTCAAATGTAGGCACCCATTGTCAGCGTCTTCACCATATGGTGCAGGACTACCTAGGGGCAAGGGCAGACCTGTATATTTTTCCAGCAGATGATCCACTGGCTTACTGGGTGTTGAGATTGGATCACTGGCCAGAACTTAGCCAATATGCTATGCAGCTACTAGGTTGCCCTTCATCTAGCGTGCTCTCTGAAAGGACGTTCAGTGCAGCTGGAGGTTTTGCCACAGACAAAAGAGTGCGTCTGTCCACCGACTCTGTAGATCAGCTGACATTTATAAAAATGAATCCGTCCTGGATCAGCAGCTATCAATCCCCTGATGCTGAAGTAATGGAATAGATCGGGGATGTCCTCTTCTGCATTCACAAAACTTCCAGCACTGAACTCTTCCACAATACCACAAAAGGGTTACGGTGTGAAGGCACTTGCTGCCATGAAAGGCACAATATTTGGCTGCACTGACGCCTGTGCCACATTTATATCATTTTAATTTTTTGAACCGCAGGGTCCAACCCTGCACTCTTCCACAATACCACAGAGGGGTTACTGTATTATGATGGCACTTGCAGGCCTGGCACCAAAATCACAATATCTGGGTGCACTGACGCCTTGACCAGAATCATATCTTATTATCTTTTCAATATAGGACCACATGGTCCACCCATGCATTCTTCCACAATACTACAGAGGGGTTACTGTATGATGATACTTGCTGGCCTGGCAGTCTTGCACCAAAGGCAGAATATCTGGGTGCACTGACGCCTTAACCAGATGCATATCTTTTTAATATAGGACCGCAAAGTTCACCCCTGCATTCTTCCACAATACCACACAATACTACAGAGGGGTTACTGTATGATAGTACTTGCAGGCCTGGCACCAAAAGCACAATATTTGGGTGCACTGCCACTGACGCCTGTTTCAGATTCATATCCTCAGAGGGGTTACCGTGTGACGGCACTGTTGGGGACGCTAAAGGACCAATTTTGAAGCACCTATTGTTACTTTCATCCAAAGCCTGCATAAGTTTCACAATAATTTAGCCCAAAAAATCAGTAAACTTTTTCTGCATGTACGAAAATGTCTCCTCTTTTCATACAGGCTGCCGCCCCAAGCAGTTGTTTATGGATAGATTAAAGGAAAAGCATTTACCTTCATTTGAAATGTCATTTTTTGGTTTTTACATATTTCTATACATCCTAGAAATCCGCCACTTCACGGG
Source organism: Leptobrachium leishanense (assembly GCA_009667805.1). Taxonomy (NCBI): domain Eukaryota; kingdom Metazoa; phylum Chordata; class Amphibia; order Anura; family Megophryidae; genus Leptobrachium; species Leptobrachium leishanense. The sequence continues at coordinate 5,733,290 of CM019069.1, read as the reverse complement.
CAGGTTATGGGGAGCTCCTAGGCACGATATTTGAAGGAATTTTTGGTTTTTATTTTTACCCTTATTTCATGGAAAACTCACTGTCCCTTTAAAAACTTTTTTAAGCTTTTTGTCCTTGTTTCCTGTCCCCCAGGGCACTACCCGGACCCCCATACACCTTTTATGGCAAATATCTAGCATATATGCCCTCTTGGAGGGCACTCTAAAAACCGAATTTTCAGCCCCATTGACTTGCATGGAGTTCGAGTTCGGACCCGAACATATGGGAAGTTCGGGTTCGGGCCCGAACCGAACTCGGGGGGTGTTCGGCTCATCCCTAATCTGTAGCAGGTATCTTTAAACAGGATCTGTAGCAGGAGATCTTTGAGGCAGGAAACTGTAGAGGGTTATCTGCAGATAATAACGTGGAGAAGACAGGATACAACAAGGGTCTAAGCAGGTATCAGGAACTGGAGGTAGCTTCTTGCTAGTGAGGAGAACACTAAGTTAATGCAGAAGCATTTTGGAATAGGTGTGGTCTTCTTTCGTAGAGGAAAATTTGGAAGGCATTAGCTAGCACCTGGTTACTAGTAGGGATGAGCGGTTCGGACGGTTTGGAGTTCGACCCGAACTTTGGCAGTTCAAAAGTTCGCGAATTTCAAACTTTTTGGGCGTGTTCGGTTCGGGTTCGAAAAAAAAAAAAAAAGAAATTTTGAAAAAAGTATAGAAAATGCTTAAAAAAATACAAAAAAAATCTAGAAATAAAGAGACTCTTTACTGCAGAATATTATAAGCAACGGTTTATTAGATATTGAATTAAAAACTAATGTGTACGTGGAAAGATTATCAACTCTAAATGACCTCTTTTCACAAACGGGCATAACACCAGGTGTTTTTAGTCTGGTAATCAATTTGATACATTGTACAATATACTGAGGGTGGGGTGGTGTCTGCTTCTGATTGAGATTTGAGAATTAATTTCCCAAAAACATCCTAATATGCTGCATTTAACTGGTGTTTGAAAAAAATCTAAAACAATGTTATTTTTCACCTCGGGATTAAACATTCACAGGGTTATTCAGAGAGCGGTGTAAAGCAGGAGAATGACTGGAGAATGGAAAATTCTAGGTCAAAATAGCCAAACCAGAAAAATTCTCCCATTTATCTCACTTTCCAAATCGGCTATTTGGTCTAGATTGTTCTCTTCTCTTGCCAGTTCTCCTGGCTTTCACCTCTCTCTCAGGGTTGTTCAGAGAAAGGTGAAAACCAGGAGAATGGCAGGAAAAGAGAACAATCTGGACCAAATAGCCGATTAGGAAAGTGAGATAAGGCTAGGGTCAGACTAACGCATTTTTCACAGCGACCATCAAAAGTGCGTCCGAACTCATTGCTGTATTTTTTTCACGGATTGCGCGAAAACGGTCATACGATGCGCATTTTTGTGCGTGATTTTTTACGGATCCAAACCAGGAAACTTTGGGTGTCTGGACATTATGTTGGCCGGACATGAGCAGGGTCTGACGTCTCCAAGTCACGCACACACGCCGCTAGTGGACGCAGCGCACTCTGTACGTCCGTACTAGCGGTTCTGCGTTCTCAAAAAAATGCATTCATTTTCCACTTGCGTTGCGCAGCCGGACTTTCGTGCGACCGTACTTCGTATATTGGCCATCATTGCCCGTCATTTGCTGCTAGTGTGGCCGTGATTAAGTGCGCCTAAACGCACGTTAAAAATTCGCTAGTCTGACCCTAGCCTAAATGGGAGAATTTTTCTGGTTTGGCTATTTTGACCTAGAATTTTCCATTCTCCAGTCATTCTCCTGCTCTTCAAAGCTCTCTGAGTAACCCTGACAAGGTTATTCAGAGAGCGGTGTAAAGCAGGAGAATGACTGGACAATGGAAAATTCTAGGTCAAAATAGCCAAACCAGAAAAATTCTCCCATTTATCTCACTTTCCAAATTGCCTTTTTGGTCTAGAAGTTTCCATTCTCCTGCTTTTCACTGCCAAAAAATCAGTAAACTTTTTCTGCGTGTCCGAAAATGTCTCCTCTTTTCATACAGACCGCCGCCCCAAGCAGTTTATGGATAGATTAAAGGAAAATCATTTACCGTCATTTGAAATGTCATTTTTTGGTTTTTACATATTTCTATACATCCTAGAAATCCGCCACTTCACGGGCAGGTTATGGGGACCTCCTAGGCACGATATTTGAAGGAATTTCTCATTTTTATTTTTAACCCTTATTTCATGGAAAACTCACTGTCCCTTTAAAAACGTTTTATTTTAAACTTTTTGTCCTTGTTTCCTGTCCCCCAGGGCACTACCCGGACCCCCGTACACCTTTTATGGCAAATATGTAGCATATATGCCCTCTTGGAGGGCACTCCAAAAAACCGAATTTTCAGCCCCCATGACTTGCATGGGGGTTCGGTCCCGAACAAATGGGAAGTTCGGGTTCAGGCTCGAACCGAACTTGGAGTGTTCGGCTCATCCCTAGTTAGTAGCTCAGCAAGGCTTTTCAGGAGGGCCACTGCTACTCTTACCACTATCAGGCAACTTGTTCTTAGTTCTCTTGCGGCGCCGGCGGCAAGGCACATGACAGATAGTGAGGCTACGGCAGGAGTAGCTGTGGACATGGAGGCTGAATTAGATGTTTTGGCAGCTGAGGTGGACTGTAAACCACTACAAGCCTGGCTGGCAGAGGACTCGGAGGATGAGGATGGCCTGGTTAGCCAATCCTGCAAATTCTCTGTATGTTGCTGCTGCTTAAGACGGCCAGCACCAGTTAGAAACAAGGACAAGCGTGCCCCTGCAGAGGATGCACCACGTCCACGATGACCAGGAGCACAGCCTTCCGACACAGAGGCTGCTTGCCCTCTTATCTGTGTCTGGGAGCGTCTGCCTGTCCTTTTTGGTCTTTCTGACATGGTGAGTGATATATAGATTAAAGATTTCCAGAACTCTGGTATAACTCAGTGAGACACCCTGATAGCTGGCAGCCAGTGACAAGACACAAATTACAATTCCCAGGAACCTCCTATAAAACAGTGAGACCCCCTGATGGATGGCAGTGACAAGACACAGATTAAAATTCGCAGAAATCTGCTAGAAGTATGTGGGACCTCTTGATAGCTGGCAGTGAGAAGACACAATTACAATTCCCAGAAACCTCCATAAATCAGTGAGACCCCCTGATGGGTGGCAGTGACAAGACACAAATTCTAATTCCCAGGAACCTCCTATAAATCAGTGAGACCCCCTGATGGGTTTCAGTGACAAGACACAAATTACAATTCCCAGGAACCTCCTATAACTGTCACGGTGGGGGTCGGGGACCTGACCTGACAGAGGGGTGTGAGCCTAATGAGCAGTGAAAATTAGGCAGACATCCAGGACTAGAAAACATATTTATTGTATGGACCATAAAAGAACAAGGATAAACAAACTCAAAACAGGGATCCAGAACACAATACAATAAACAGAACCTATACCCTCAAGGCAAGAAATATAAAGAAAACCAGATATAAACAAATAGGCAACTAAACATGGGAAGCAGAACTAAACAGACAGACTGAGCAGTTTGACAGACAGACAAACCTGAGCAGGATAAATCTAGAGCAAGGCAAACCAGACATGAGCTGAATGACTGATCCAGGATGAATGAGACCGCACCCTACTAAGGGAGTGGTCTCCATTTATACAAAATGGTCCAGGGTGAACCAATGGAGTCCAGGAACTGATTAGGCCTGGAATCCAAGAAATGAACGAAATAAAAATAATCCAAAAGCAGCAATGTCCATTACTGCCAGAGGGGGCGCCAGAGACCCAGAACGTCACATATCCCCCCTCCATGAGCAGACCCCGGATGCGCAAAAGAAAAGAAAAATTAAAGTAAAAAGTCAATGGGTCCTGTAGGCACGTAGAGCGCGCTCGTACACCTCTCGGTCCTCAAGGCATATTATAGCACCGTTAGAAGCTCGGAAACATCCAGCAGGGACAGGACTCGATTCACGGGCTGGAGGACCTGAGGTATAGACCCCTTGGGAGCCAAAACTGGGTCCAGGTTTGAAGGCACCAGTCCTTTTGTGTCTCCTCCCCCTGGTACGGGACGTGGAATGGACAGCAACAGTGTCCTCCCGCTCTGCGGCAACATGATGGCACCAGTGGCGATCCGGTTCTGTGGCAATGTGACCGGGGCAGCAGCAGCACGGCTCCGTAGGTTGGTGACCTTGGCACGGCTCTGCGGCGACTGGACCGGAACTGCTGGGCTAGAAGACACCGAGCTCGAAGACACTGGGACAGCTGGGCTCGAAGACGCCGGGACAGCTGGGCTCGGTGGGGCAGCGCCCTTGGTGTGGACCGGTTGGGTAGCACCCTTGGCAAGGACAGGAGGGGCAGCGCCTTTAGCACGACTCTGGTGACTTGGACATGGCGACAGCAGCACGGCTCTGTGGGTCAGCGACCTCAGCACGGCTCTGCGGCGACTCGGACATGGCGGCAGCAGCACGGATCTGTGGGTCAGCGACCTCAGCACGGCTCTGCGGCGACTCGGATATGGCGACAGCAGCACGGCTCTGTGGGTCAGGGACCTCAGCACGGCTCTGCGGCGACTCGGTCATGGCGGCAGCAGCACGGATCTGTGGGTCAGCGACCTCAGCACGGCTCTGCGGCGACTCGGATATGGCGACAGCAGCACGGCTCTGCGGCGACTCGGTCATGGCGACAGCAGCACGGCTCTGCGGCGACTCGGTCATGGCGACAGCAGCACGGCTCTGCGGCGACTCGGTCATGGCGACAGCAGCACGGCTCTGCGGCGACTCGGTCATGGCGACAGCAGCACGGCTCTGCGGCGACTCGGTCATGGCGACAGCAGCACGGCTCTGCGGCGACTCGGTCATGGCGACAGCAGCACGGCTCTGCGGCGACTCGGTCATGGCGACAGCAGCACGGCTCTGCGGCGACTCGGTCATGGCGACAGCAGCACGGCTCTGCGGCGACTCGGTCATGGCGACAGCAGCACGGCTCTGTGGGTCAGCGACCTCAGCACGGCTCTGCGGCGACTCGGTCATGGCGACAGCAGCACGGCTCTGCGGCGACTCGGACATGGCGACAGCAGCACGGCTCTGCGGCGACTCGGTCATGGCGACAGCAGCACGGCTCTGCGGCGACTCGGTCATGGCGACAGCAGCACGGCTCTGCGGCGACTCGGTCATGGCGACAGCAGCACGGCTCTGCGGCGACTCGGTCATGGCGACAGCAGCACGGCTCTGCGGCGACTCGGTCATGGCGACAGCCGCACGGCTCTGCGGCGACTCGGTCATGGCGACAGCAGCACGGCTCTGCGGCGACTCGGTCATGGCGACAGCAGCACGGCTCTGCGGCGACTCGGTCATGGCGACAGCAGCACGGCTCTGTGGGTCAGCGACCTCAGCACGGCTCTGCGGCGACTCGGTCATGGCGACAGCAGCACGGCTCTGCGGCGACTCGGACATGGCGACAGCAGCACGGCTCTGCGGCGACTCGGTCATGGCGACAGCAGCACGGCTCTGCGGCGACTCGGTCATGGCGACAGCAGCACGGCTCTGCGGCGACTCGGTCATGGCGACAGCAGCACGGCTCTGCGGCGACACGGACATGGCGACAGCAGCACGGCTCTGCGGCGACTCGGTCATGGCGACAGCAGCACGGCTCTGCGGCGACTCGGTCATGGCGACAGCAGCACGGCTCTGCGGCGACTCGGTCATGGCGACAGCAGCACGGCTCTGCGGCGACTCGGTCATGGCGACAGCAGCACGGCTCTGCGGCGACTCGGTCATGGCGACAGCAGCACGGCTCTGTGGGTCAGCGACCTCAGCACGGCTCTGCGGCGACTCGGTCATGGCGACAGCAGCACGGCTCTGCGGCGACTCGGACATGGCGACAGCAGCACGGCTCTGCGGCGACTCGGACATGGCGACAGCAGCACGGCTCTGCGGCGACTCGGACATGGCGACAGCAGCACGGCTCTGCGGGTCAGCGACCTCAGCACGGCTCTGCGGCGACTCGGACACTACCGGCTCGGGTGAGCGTGGCTCGGAAACTACCAGCTCGGGTGAGCGTGGCTCGGAAACTACCAGCTCGGGTGAGCGTGGCTCGGAAACTACCAGCTCGGGTGAGCGTGGCTCGGAAACTACCAGCTCGGGTGAGCGTGGCTCGGAAACTACCAGCTCGGGTGAGCGTGGCTCGGAAACTACCAGCTCGGGTGAGCGTGGCTCGGAAACTACCAGCTCGGGTGAGCGTGGCTCGGAAACTACCAGCTCGGGTGAGCGTGGCTCGGAAACTACCAGCTCGGGTGAGCGTGGCTCGGAAACTACCAGCTCGGGTGAGCGTGGCTCGGAAACTACCAGCTCGGTGAGCGTGGCTCGGAAACTACCAGCTCGGGTGAGCGTGGCTCGGAAACTACCAGCTCGGGTGAGCGTGGCTCGGAAACTACCAGCTCGGGTGAGCGTGGCTCGGAAACTACCAGCTCGGGTGAGCGTGGCTCGAAACTACCAGCTCGGGTGAGCGTGGCTCGGAAACTACCAGCTCGGGTGAGCGTGGCTCGGAAACTACCGGCTCGGGTGAGCGTGGCTCGGGTGAGCGTGGCTCGGAAGCTACCAGCTCGGGTGAGCGTGGCTCGGAAACTACCAGCTCGGGTGAGCGTGGCTCGGAAGCTACCAGCTCGGGTGAGCGTGGCTCGGAAGCTACCAGCTCGGGTGAGCGTGGCTCGGAAACTACCAGCTCGGGTGAGCGTGGCTCGGAAACTACCAGCTCGGGTGAGCGTGGCTCGGAAACTACCGGCTCGGGTGAGCGTGGCTCGGGTGAGCGTGGCTCGGAAGCTACCAGCTCGGGTGAGCGTGGCTCGGAAACTACCAGCTCGGGTGAGCGTGGCTCGGAAGCTACCAGCTCGGGTGAGCGTGGCTCGGAAACTACCGGCTCGGGTGAACGTGGCTCGGAAACTACCGGCTCGGGTGAACGTGGCTCAGGTGAGCGTGGCTCGGCAGCTACCGGCTCGGGTGAGCGTGGCTTGGCAGCTACCGGCTCGGGTGAGCGTGGCTTGGCAGCTACCGGCTCGGGTGAGCGTGGCTTGGCAGCTACCGGCTCGGGTGAGCGTGGCTTGGCAGCTACCGGCTCGGATGAGCGTGGCTTGGCAGCTACCGGCTCGGGTGAGCGTGGCTTGGCAGCTACCTTGATCTTACAGTGCTTTGCAACCACCTTGGCTTGGCACTGTGGAGCGGCGACCCCGGCTTGGCACTGTGGAGCGGCGACCCTGGCTTGTTTGTGCTGCAGGGCAGCACTCTTGACTGGAACTGCTGGCTTAGGCACAGTAGACAAGGACAGGACTTGAAGCTGACAAACAGCAGACGCAGATTCTTTGTGCTGCTGAGCAGCCACCTTGGATTGTTCATGCTGCAGGGCAGCACTCTTGACTTCCCAGTGCTGGGCATTACGCCTGGTCTCTCCCTGTTGGGCAGTGGATATGGATACTGCGGCCTGGCATGGCTTGGTCAAGGAGGTCTGGTAAGGCTGGACCGTGAGGGCCTTCTGTGGGCGCACCTGGCAGGTTGCCACTCTGTGCAGGCAGGAACCACAGTAGAAACATAAGCCATGGGTTTTCCTCCATGGGGCAGCGCCCTTGGTGTGGACCGGTTGGGTAGCACCCTTGGCAAGGACAGGAGGGGCAGCGCCTTTAGCACGACTCTGGTGACTTGGACATGGCAGGATGAATGAGACCGCACCCTACTAAGGGAGTGGTCTCCATTTATACAAAATGGTCCAGGGTGAACCAATGGAGTCCAGGAACTGATTAGGCCTGGAATCCAAGAAATGAACGAAATAAAAATAATCCAAAAGCAGCAATGTCCATTACTGCCAGAGGGGGCGCCAGAGACCCAGAACGTCACAATAACACAGTGAGACCCCCTGATGGGTGGCAGTGACAAGACACAGATTACAATTCCCAGATATCTGATAGAAGTGAGACCCCCCAATAGCTACTGGCAGTGAGAACACACACTAACAGAACAATCTCCTCTCAAAAAACACGTGCTGGGGCTCCAAGGGACGCCTTATATAGTGTGCTGTGGGACTTAGCTCTGTGAGCCCATGGTTGGGCAAAATTTGCCCAATCAGGACTCTGAGCCGTGATTGGCATAGTCTTGCAAGGCTGTAGCCAATTACAAGCTTCAGGCCAGTGGAAAAGTGCATTGTGGTGCATTGTGGGCGAACTCGAACTGAACACGCGGAAATGTTCGGAGTTCGGCAAACAGCAGATGTTTGATGCGAACTCCGAACAGATCAAACCGAACAGCTCATCCCTATTTATTACAAGACAGTTTCATGGCTGCTTTTCGTTACCTCAGACACTCCTCTCACACACAGAGATAGGGCGGGGCTTCCCGTTCCCTCAGACACTCCTCTCACACACAGAGATAGGGCGGGGCTTCCCGTTCCCTCAGACACTCCTCTCACACACAGAGATAGGGCGGGGCTTCCCGTTCTCTCAGACACTCCTCTCATACACAGAGATAGGGCGGGGCTTCCCGTTCCCTCAGACACTCCTCTCATACACAGAGATAGGGCGGGGCTTCCCGTTCCCTCAGACACTCCTCTCACACCACAGAGATAGGGCGGGGCTTCCCGTTCCCTCAGACACTCCTCTCACACACAGAGATAGGGCGGGGCTTCCCGTTCCCTCAGACACTCCTCTCACACACAGAGATAGGGCGGGGCTTCCCGTTCCCTCAGACACTCCTCTCACACACAGAGATAGGGCGGGGCTTCCCGTTCCCTCAGACACTCCTCTCACACACAGAGATAGGGCGGGGCTTTCTTCCACTGACAGCATCCTCTCATCTCTCTCATGTGCACAGGTGGGGGCGGGGCTTCACCACAGGCAGCATCACATGTTCTCACCCACATAGCAGCTCCACCACAATTATTAAGTTTGTGTGTGACTGGGAGGTGTCCACCTTTTGCTTTACCTGCATATGGTATTTATATGGGGCTTATTCTGTACAGAGGGTAAGGGCATCACTCCGCGTCATGCTGCATGTCTCAGATCGGCGGATCACTCCCACGTGGCGATGCATGTATCAGATCGGCGGATCACTCCCACGTGGCGATGCATGCCTCAGATCGGCGGATCACTCCTGCGTGGCGCTGCATGTATCAGATCGGCGGATCACTCCCACGTGGCGATGCATGTATCAGATCGGCGGATCACTCCCACGTGGCGATGCATGTATCAGATCGGCGGATCACTCCCACGTGGCAATGCATGCCTCACATCGGCGGATCACTCCTGCGTGGCGCTGCATGTATCAGATCGGCGGATCACTCCGCGTGGCGCTGCATGCCTCAGATCGGCGGATCACTCCGAGTGGCGCTGCATGCTTCAGATCAGCGTGGCGCTGCATGCCTCAGATCGGCGGATCACTCCGCGTGGCGCTGCATGCAATATCATAACTGCTAATAATAACACAGAAAGTGAGATCAGCTCTGCAGGGGCGGCGACAGGAAACACCAGATGCACTTTGCTTGGAAATATCTTTTATTATTGGAGAGGTTTGGTTTTATATAGGTCTGTATATACGAATATAAACCAGATGAGACCTTCACGGCAGCTTCTCATACGCAGGTCACGCATGTAAATCAGTACTGTGCCTCTCACGCGTGTGCCCGCCCTGCACAGGCCGTGTTTATATCTGTGTTTCCCATTTAACAGGATATTTCCAAAAACAAATCCGTTTATATAACTCGCCTCCGCTGAGCCCTTTATATGCGCAGGGGCTGCTGGGTAATCAATGGCGGCTACTTGGAGAAGGTGATGAGATACTCAGGATACGCCTGGATGTCGTTGAAGATCACAAACATGGAGGGCTTTGCCATGTTGTCCGTCACGCTGTCATACAGATCCGTTGGGTTAGATGGATTTTTGGCAGGAGGAGCGACCATTCCCTGTGTTCCGACACAATATACCCCCGTGATGACCCGCGTCAGGTACATGTACTTATATCCATTGACGTCAGGTCGGGAGTATGTATCATGTGCAGAATACATGGCGTTTACAGCAAAATACGTTCCGTTACCGTAGCACGCCGCTGCGGAGAGAAGAAAGACATTACTTTAAGATTACTGACAGAAGTATGCGGTTTAGGACTCAAAAGTCATTTCATTCTTGAAACATTAATAAGCTTACTCATTACATTAACAGAAGCCTTAGCACAGCGTCCATAGCAAGCTGGATTCATGCTTTCCCATGTAAGAAGCCGTGGGTGCAGGCGGCAGCTCTGAGGTGTTCACAGCTCGATGCGGGGAGACTTTACAACTAACTGATCACAAAGATTAGAGCGAGGCTTAGCCTCTGGTAGCGTCAGACGGGACAGCACCCCCCCCCCCAATAAAAAAAATTAAAATCACTTGGCATTGAGTATTAACGCGTATTTGTGAGGAGGATGTTTTATTGAAGATACATATAGCAATGTTATGTTAAAGCTGTGATGAGAAGCTGCAATCCTCTTGATTGATGCCTGGACAAAGATTTTGAGTGTGACTAAGTATGACAGATTCTGGGACTAAACTGTCCCATCTGAGGACGTTTCAGACATGCTCAGTTTGCTCCTAGAAGGGATTTGTGACGTCACACATTCACTTTACATTGGGACAGACATGGGGTGCAGCCCCTTATGTTGCTCAATGGAAAACCTAACGGGAATGCAGTGTGTGAAGCCAGCAGAAGTGAGGCTTCCTGGCATAAAGTGTGCGCTGGGAGAGGGAGCACTGGCAGGATTACTCCTCATCATGGGCTAATCCACAGGATTAATTTACATTGGGGAGTATTACAAAACTGGTGCTAATTTAGCCAGAGCTGCTGTAAACTTAATGGCCCCTATTACATTCTTCGGGCAATTTCGTCCGCGAAGCGCAATTTTTTTTGCGTGCATCGTCCAGCATTATCGCGCAAAAATTAACGTGGTGTTACGATCCGAACGCATTTTCTCATCCCTCAAAAAATAGCATTTATAAAAACGACACGCAAAACGAAGAGTAATACGCGCGCTACGTTACTGCGTGATCACTATCTGTGTGAGGACTGTTTTTTTCGCCGGATTCAGCCAATCAGAATTAAGAACCTTAATTGACATCAATTTACCTTAATTGACTCACTTCAGTTTTTGCACCTGTCAAAGGAAATCTGAGTATACATGCTGCAGCAATAATAAAAACACGCACGAATTCACAATTTTTTTGTTTGGGTATGTGTAGAATGTGTAACTATACTGTGCTGTAATTATTTTTTCGTGCTGGTGTTTTTTGTTTCGGCCAGAACATTCAGATTTGCAGTTACCACCAGCTTTTCAAAGACGTTAAAATTATGCGCAAACGTTGTTCGTAAAAAGATGCGCATCGATTGTACCATCCGCATACCAGCGCACGAACGAATTTGCGCTCACAATGTTAAGTATAGGACGCGCGCAGTTCATCACACTCGCGCAGGTCTATCCGCGTTAAGTAAGGCCTGAAGCACGTAGGGCGTAGGGCCCTTAAGCTGCCTCTGATGCCAGGACGCAGGGAGGATTTTTCTAGAAGGTTGGCAGCGCGTGAGGAAATTGAGCGGGAGCGGTGTGGGAGGAGTCGACAGGAGGTTACTTAAGGCGCGTGTGGAAACATAGAAAAATGTCGGCAGATAAGAACCTTTCGGCCCATCTAGTCTGCCCAAAAAGGGTCTGGAAAGGGTCTGCGCGCCTTTTTCTCCTGAGGTAGAGCGGTGAAAATCTGTGCTGCGTCAGACAAGCGGTGGTTTTTCGGCTTTTTGTCTTTAATATTGTTTTTGGAGATGACAGAAGGTGGCGAGCTGGAGTCGCTACTGAAGGAAGTGCGGGAGGCGGCTCGGCATCGTGGTGTGGAGTGGGCCAGAAGAAGCCTGTCGGAGGTGTTGGCGGCGGATGGGGTCTCTCGGCCTGCCAGGATTTCGAGGCCTCCAGTGCGGTGAATCCAGTGGTGTATTGGCGGCCGAGAGATCGAGATTGGAGGCTGTGAGAGGTCGTGGTCTGTTGGTCCAACGGATGTTGGCTGGTGGTGACGCAGTTGGAGTTGAGGCTGGCGTGAGTGCTTCCAGGCGTGTGGAAGGTAGGAGCTTGAGGCCGGCTTCGGGGGCTACAGATCCTTCCGGTCGGAGGGGTGGTGTGGTGAGCTCTACCAGGAGAGAAGGAGTGCAGAGTTTGAGGAGTTCCTCGGGGAAAAGGAGAGGTCGGTGTTCCGCCAGGGGTCCCAGAGGAGGAGCAAGGGCTGTCTCGGGGACTGATGTTTCAAGACAGTTGGTGAATAGGGAGGTGGATGGTGGTGTGGCACAGAGTGTTGGTGTGCGGGATGAGGGCACCCAAGAGCTTGAAGTAAATTGGTGTTCATTTGGTGGAGATGATGGGGCTCCGGAGGTTGATGTGAGGGAGCGAGTTGTTGATTTTGGTGCTTCGGGTTCTGGGGCTCTTCGCACTGTTAATTTTTCGTCCACAGTTCCAATGATTCGGAGAGAGGAGTCCACAGCCGGTGGGTGGTTTCCAGGCTGCTGGAGTTGGTGGTGGTGGAGCAGGAGGTTTGGAGTCGGTGGCGATGGAGGTTCCAGGAAGTTCGGGAGGTCCTCATGTGGCAACAGGTAACGGAAATGGTGGCGATGTTGGTTCTTTCATGTCTTTTTTACAGGGGGCCTTTGAGGCTTGGTCGGGTTCATCAAAGGGTGTGAACCAGGGTGTGGATTTGTCTCAAGCCTGGAAGGGGGCAGATGGGCCTGTTGTGAGAGCCGGTGGAGCTCTTGGTGGTGAAGTTATGGCTTCATGAGGGCCGAGTGGCAATGTGTGTTCACTCGGTGAGTCCGCAGGAGTGGCGGATGTGGCAAGGAGGAATGCTTATGTGTCATTTTCTGGGCCTTTGGGGTTTCATTTGAAGCCGGAGGTTAAGGAGGAGCATATGGTGGGGGGAGTACGTGCAACTTTTTTCCCTGCTTCCGTTGGATGAGGTGAAAGATGATTCGTCTAAGGATGGTTTAAAGGAAGAGGAGGAAAGGAAGAAGAGGTTTCGGAGCATTCCTAAGTCATTCGGGAATTTTTTTTGTGAAAGGATTTTACCAGGAAGGATACATTGAGATTTCTCTCGTTTTCAAGTATGTCCTGGGTGGCGAGTATGTACCGTTAGGTGTCTTGCCAAGGACACTTACTGGAGAGGTTGTTCGCTGGGATCGAACCCATGACTCCACAGGCTCTCTCCATGCAGAGCGGTGACATTACCTCTACTCCACCCAGCCGGTACTTCGGGCCTTCTGTATTTTGGCAAGTGTAGTTGGGGAAAAGAGCCCACAGCACTGTTCGGGTCTGTTTTGTTATGTGGATGGGATTTGGGAGGCTTATCGAATTTATGGTGGTTGGGCGTGGTGGAAATACGATGAGCAGTTTAGACAACGTTTGGCGGCTCACCCAGACATGGGGTGGGATCAATTGGACATTACGCTGTGGTTGCGTTTGATGGGGGCACAAAAGGCATCGCCCTTTCCAGGGGGAGCCGGTGGGGGAGGGGTAATTTCCCCATCGGCTGGTGTTAAAAAGGGATCATGCTGGCAGTTTAACGAAGGTCAGTGTAAGTTCGGTGCAGGGTGCAGATACAAGCACGAATGTTCAAATTGTGTAGGATTGCATTCATTGTCCAGATGTTTTAAGAGGGCAAGACAAGGAGGTCTGCCTTTTGGAGGGTCTGGAGAGGGGAGCTTCCCCGGTGAAACTCGACGCGATGTTACCGTGGCTAAGGCTTTACCGAAGACCTAGAGAGGCAGAGTTTTTACGTGACGGTCTTGGTGTTGGTTTTCGGATTCCTTTTGTGGTAAGGCCAGGGGGTGGCAAGCTAAGACATTTGAAGTCGGCTAGAGTGTATCCGGAGGTAGTTCGGGAGAAGGTGTTTAAGGAGATTGGGGCTGGTAGGATGGCAGGTCCATTCTCGTCTCCTCCGTTGCGGGATTTGAGTATATCCCCTTTGGGGGTTGTGCCGAAGCGGAAGGCGGGAGAATTTCGTTTGATTCATCATTTATCCTTTCCACGGGGGGAATCGGTGAATGATGATATTGGTGAGAAGTTGGCCTCGGTGTCAAACGTGTCATTTGATTCCGCGGTTCGTTTGGTTCGTGATGCAGGACCGGGGGCTTTGATGGCCAAGGTGGATACTGAGTCGACTTTTCGGTTATTACCTATTCATCCTTCATCTTTTGGGATTTTGGATTGAAGGCGAATTTTATGTGGATTTATGTTTGCCTATGGGTTGTTCCATTTCCTGTTCCTTTTTTGAATGTTTCAGTACATTCTTGGAATGGGTGGGCAGTGAAGTGGCAGGGTCGAACAATTTGACTCATTATCTGGACGATTTCTTGTGTGTGGGAAAGGAGGGGACAGGAGAGTGTCTGCACATTCTTCGGTCTTTTCAGTGGGTGGCTCACTGATTTGGTGTTCCTCTGGCATCTGATAAAACGGAAGGTCCAGCGTCGGTTATCACTTTCTTGGGAATTGAGATTGATTCAGTAAAGGGTGAGTGTCGTTTACCTGTGAAAAAAGTGGTGGAAGCTTTGAATCAGGTTGAAGGGGCCTTGTCGGTTAGGAAATTACAGTTGAGAGAGCTTCAGTCATTGATTGGTCGTTTGAATTTTGCGTGCAGGGTCATTCCGGTGGGAAGAGTCTTTTTACGTGGTTTGGCTTTGGCGACACAGGGTGTCCGGGAAGGTCATCACTTTGTTAGGGTTTCCAGGACCATGAAGGAGGATTTGGAAGTGTGGAAATCCTTTTTGGTGGTGTTAATGGGGTGGCCGTATTCCCTTCAAAAGAGGTTTTGGCGAAGGAGCTGGAATTTTTTATGGACGCTTCGGGAGGTGTTGGTTTTGGGTATATTTTGGGGGTCGTTGGTGTGCTTCTCGGTGGCCGGATAGTTGGTTGGCATCTTCATTGGTGCAGAATTTGGCCTTTTTGGAGTTGTTTCCATTAGTAGTGGCCTTGGAGCTGTGGGGAGGTGCTCTGGAGGGAAGAAGGATACTGTTCCGTTCTGACAACATGGCGGTGGTGGCGGCAGTTAATTCTTTGTCGGCTTCATCATTGCCAGTCATTAAATTGCTAAAGAGATTTGCGTTGATGTGTCTTAAGTTTAATGTTTTATGCAGGGCAAGGCATGTCCCGGGTCGCCTTAACTCAGTGGCGGATGCTTTGTCTCGTTTTCAGTGGGGCAGGTTTCGTTCCTTGGCTCCGTTAGCAGAGGAGGTGGGCACCCCTTGTCCGGTGGGCCTTTGGCAGCTAGGCTCGGAATTTTTGGAAGATGGGTGAGAGGTTCTTTGTCGGAGTCATCTTGGAAGGCCTACTCGCAAGTATGGAGGGATTGGGACGCCTTGGCTGAGCGGTTCAGGTACATGTCAGTGGGTGGTTTGGATGAGGAAAGTCTGCTCAGAGCATACCTCATTCGGTTATTTGAGTTTGGGGCATCTCCTGGAGTGGTTCAGCAGTCTTTAGCCGCCTTGGCTTTCCTTTTTCAGGTGTCGGGGAAAAGAGATGTCACCAAGGATTTTGTGATCAGATGTGCAGTTCGGGGTTATGTGAAGGGGAGATGCAGGGCAGACGCTAGGCGTCCAGTTTCGAGACCATTATTGGAGGGGCTATGGGATTTTGTTGGTAGTTTTTGTTCTTCACCTTATGAGGTGCTGCTTTTTAGGGCGGCTTTGTGTTTAGGGTTTTTGGGGCATATCGAGTGGGTGAGTTGGTGTGTAATTCTAGGAGAGGAGGTGGTGGTTTAGTGGCTGATGCGGTTGGGTTGGGAGTTAATGATCTGGTCATTTGGGTTGCTAACTTTAAGACGGATCAGTTGGGTAGGGGACGTAGAATTGGTTTATTCAGTGTGGATAACTGTGTGGTTTGTCCAGTGGAGAACGTTAAGAAATTTTTGGAGGTAAGGTCTAGTGTGGCCTTTTTATGTCACGTGGACGGATCGGCTTTATCAAGGAATCAGTTTATTTCTATTTTTAAGAAGGGTTTGGTGAGTTTAGGGAGAAATCCGGAGGAATTTGGTTCTCACTCTTTTCGTATTGGGGCAGCAACGGAAGCTTCAAGGTTGGGTTTGTCAGCAACGGAAATTCAAGAATTTGGAGGATGGAACTCAAGGGCTTTTAAGTCTTACGTTCGTCCTGGTTTGCTGTCATGAATTTTGTAATTATCTGTTAAAGCTGGGAGGTAATGTGGAGCACAGTTTGATGTATGTTATGTTTTCAACATTTTTTTTTAAAAAAAAGAAATTTTGAAATATGAATTATACCTTTTATACGGAATATATATATTTATTCTATTTTATCTTTGTACTTTGTTGGTTGTTTGGGGTTGAGTGTGGGGGTTTGGAGTATTTGGAGGCGAGGAGTTGGTGTTTGTTTCTGATATGTTTTTCTTTACAGGTATGGTCATGGTTATTGGGAGGGATGTGTGGTGGTTTGGTGGGGAGTTTTTTCTTTTAAAGTATTTTTGTGTGGTGAAATATTTTCCTTTTTTAATATATTTTGTGTGGTGGAGATGTTGGTAATGTGTTTTGTTTTTGCAGATCCTCCAAGAGTGGTGTGGATTGTTGGAGATTCGTTGATTTTTGGGCGAGAAGAAGGGCGTTGGTGCGATCCTCTGGAGTTCAGATGGGTCTGCTTGGGTCGGCAACACGGGTACGGTGGATCGGAATCCGTGGACTCCTGTGGGAGGAGTTTAAGCCGACGATTTTGGGTGCCCTGAGGCACGGTGAAGTTCCCCATGTGCTGGTGGTTCACATGGGAGGGAACGATTTGGGTGTGGTCCCTCTTTGGATGCTGCTGGAACAGATGCAGGAAGATCTGCGGCAGTTGAGGGTGTGGTCACCATGGACAGTGGTGGTGTGGTCCGAGGTGATGCCAAGTATGGTGTGGGAGGGAGCAGGCGGAGAATGAGGAGGCGGTGCGGCTGGGCCGTATCAAGCTTAAATCGCTGCATGGGAAGGTTCGTGAGGAGGATGGAGGGTGTGGTGGTGCGACATCTACCTTTTGAAGAGGAGGAGGCGGAGTGTTATTTTATGGCGGATGGAGTTCACCTGACAGATGTGGGCAAGGATCTGTTCATCCTGGGACTCAAGGAAGGGATTGAACAAGCCCTGTTTTTTCTTGGTGGGGGAGCTCTCCCATAAGGGGTTATGTGAGGAGCTCGTGGCGGGGGCTTGTAGGCAGTGCTGGCTAGGGGTTCCTTTTTAGTTAGGGTTACTTTGTTAGATGGTTGGGAGTTGGGAAGATTTTTGGTGGTTGGTTGGTTTGGAGGTGTGTGGGGGTTGTGGGGAGTCCTCTTTCAGCACTGGATTATTGTTATTTTGTTATTTAATTGTTATGTTATTATGGTGGTGTTATAGTGTGGAGTTTTAGCTGTGGCCTATATATAATAAATATATATATTATTCCACAGTTATGTGTTCGCGTTTTCTTGTGTGTTTTTTTGTCTCCCGAAGTCCGACCCGGTCATCAGTAGGCGACTTAACGATAACGCATCGTTTGCGCGTACTTTGTAATAAGACGTTCAGCGCAAAGGGTTTTGCCCCTCGCGCAAATGAAATGCGCAAAGAATGTAATAGGGGTCAACAGCTCTGTAGACTATGGGCCATATTACAAAGCTGGTGCTAATTTAACCAGAGATGGTGTAATCGTCCCAGAGCCATTATAGCCTATGGAGGTTTTAAGTTTATATCAGCTCTGGTTAAGTTAAGTTAGCAGTGACTTTGTAACATTGCCCATTGTATTTAATTAAATAATACATTGATGTTTCTATGTGTTTATTCTGTGTATCCAGCACTTTGTAATCTGCTGGTGTAGATAATCAGATCATTTTAACCCATTATACTCTGGATTATAAAGCTCAGGCATTGTAGACCATCTTGAGTTAAGGCCCCGTTCACACTGTGCGATTTGAAAGTCGCGCGACTTTCCGCGCGATTTTCATATTCGCGACATGGTGCGATAATGTCGCGCAACGTCGCGCGACATCGCTGTTTTGTGCGATTTTTGCAAAGCACCACCAATACAAATTGCAAAATAGCAGATAGCAAATCACAAAAAAGGGTCATGTACCAGCGACATGCTTCTGCAATGCGCGACATGCGACGTCGCGCAACATCGTGCGGCAAGATGTGAACAGCTCCATTGAAATAGTTCGATGTCGCGCGGATTTTGCTGCGACGTCGTGGCAAAATCCGCGCGATAAATCGCACAGTGTGAACGGGGCCTAAAGCAAAAAGATTGGCATTGGCTTAAATTCCAGCACCTCGTGGTTTTAAAATATCCCCAGGCGGCCGCAGGCTATTACAGGTCTAGTCCCGGGGGTAGAAGGCAGTGATTGATGCTGAGTAGTGAACAGGTAAACAATCTCCTAACACGTTGCCAGAGACTGCATTCTCAGCTAAACCTGTCCGTCACAGGTCACTATGTCATTCCATTATCTGTTTCTAAAACTTTTTCAATAAAATGACACCCCAAGAGAATTATTCAATAATGCTTGTTCTGGGGCTCTAGGTATTACAGAAGTGCTGATAGTGGGGTCTAATGACACTTCCACATCCTAATCAGGTGTGCGGAGGTTAAGGGTTTTGGTGATGTCCCCCACACAAATAATAAATGCGATCCAGCCGCACCGCAACAAAATGTAATTATTGATGTTACTGCATCAATATGTGATGACATCAGCTGATTCCCCCTATCGCCCCTGGGAGGCCGGCCAGCCTGCAGATTGATCAGCCAGAGGAAGGAAGGAGATCACTGCAAGAGCCAGGGAATGGTGAGTATGCCGTATGACGCATGGGAATCATCCACCATACTTGTCATGTTTCACATACCAGGACATACAGTCAGGTCCAGAAATCTTGGGACATGGACACAATTGTAACATCTTTGGCTCTATACACCACCACAATGGAGTTGGAATGAAACAAACACAATGTGCTTTAACTGCAGACTGTCAGCTTTAATTTGAGGGTATGTACATCCAACTCAGGTGAACGGTGTAGGACTTACAGCAGTTTGCAGATGTGCCTCCCACTTGTTAAGGGACCAAAGGTAATGGGACAATTGGCTTCTCAGCTGTTCCATGGCCAGGTGTGTGATATTCCCTCATTACCCCAATTACAATGTGCAGATAAAAGGCCCAGAGTTCATTTCAAGTGTGCTATTTGCATTTGGAATCTGTTGCTGTCAACTCTCAAGATGAGATCCAAAGAGCTGTCACTATCAGTGAAGCAAGCCATCATTAGGTTGAAGAAACAAAACAAACCCATCAGAGAGATAAACAGCCGTGGTGGATGACCGAAGAATTCTTTCCATGGTGAAGAAAAAACACCTTTCACAACAGTTGGCCAGTTCAAGAACACTCTCCAGGAGGTAGGTGTATGTGTGTCAAAGTCAACAATCAAGAGAAGACTTCACCAGAGTGAATACAGAGGGTTCCCCACAAGATGTAAACCATTGCAACCAAGTATTAAGAAGGGAAAGTCTGATTTATGATTATTATTCTGTCCCATTACCTTTGGTCCCTTAACAAGTGGGAGGCACATCTGCAAACTGCTGTAAGTCCTACACCGTTCACCTGAGTTGGATGTACATACCCTCAAATTAAAGCTGACAGTCTGCAGTTAAAGCACATTGTGTTTGTTTCATTCCAACTCCATTGTGGTGGTGTATAGAGCCAAAGATGTTACAATTGTGTCCATGTCCCAATATTTCTGGACCTGACTGTACGTGAAAACGAGAGAAATCTCAATGTATCCTTTCTGATAAAATCCTTTATAAATAAATAAATAAATAAATATGCCTTTAAGTATGGCACTTGTTTCATCTTCCCCTGGGTTTCTCCCCTCCTCATGGCTCAGTTTCCTGGCTAGACAGGTCCACCCTTTGTTCATTTCCCAGTAATGCCCTGCAGCCTCACGCTTCATGGAGTGGATCTCATTGTGATTTTTTTTGACCAACACGATGTATATTGTTGTGGATCTTTACAGTTTATGGAATAAACTTCATCAGATCTTCAAGGTGTCGTCTGGATTGAGTCACTGTCTGTAATAAAGCTAAGATTGGGAATTATCGCCATCTCATCACAACTGTAAGTTCAGAGATCACATTCTCAGTGCTTGGATGGAGAAACAGAACAGAGCTCAGAACGGAAAGTGGAGGACACTTCCCACTGGTCCTCCGCAACCAAGAGTTTAATGAAATCTTTATGGTGAGTCAGTAATATTTTGGGCTGGTGCCAGACGCGTTGGGACCCCCAGGTATCTATCTGTGCCAGAGCTTCCTTAACGGTCCATGGACCGGGTGGGAAGAAGATGCCATTTGAATGGGCCAGCATTGCAATGATTTCAAGGGAAGGAGTTGCCTCCATGAGCAGATCAGTCACACGTTACACTAACAGATTATTCTAGTCATGTTCTGCTGCCTCCTAAATCTACTCTACGTGATGCCCACGTCTCCCGGTGCACGGGTGCAGCACGACACGCGGGCATGGGATCAGGAGAATGACAGAAGAGGAGGAAGAAGAATGATATGATGTGTCACAATGGCCGACGCAGAAAGCCACGAGGAGAGGCAAGCCGGCAACGAAGGCTGTGAATGGGGAAGCAGGAGACACATGGGTTACCACAACACAAGGCAGGACAGGTAGAGTGCCGGAATATTTCTCACCGTTCTTTCCGGCGTAGCTGCGATTGAATCCATGGTGGTTGACGTGGGATATTGTGTTGGGATCGGTGCCGTGGAAAAGCTGCTTCTCGTTAGTCGTGTTTCCGTTCTTGTTGTCGATGCTCTGCTTCTTGATCTCGTAGTTTTTCCACAGAGACGGGTTTTGTATTCGCTTAATCTGAAAAAAGAATATGATCTGGAGTGAAGCTGAGAACCTTCTAGAAACATATCTACACTTTGTTAGTGGTAACGTCTCGCGGCTTGTGGGGACACCCCGAGGTTTAGGAGGACCCAGGTGAATGACGGACACGGGGCACCTACAATATGCACTTTATAGTCCAAATTGCTGCTGACCGGGGGGGGGGAGTTCCTGGTGCAATATACGCCATGAACCTCATGCAAGTCTGGAAGTGTGAGGGGTGAGATGTTCATTCCTCCGGGCAAACTCATCTCATGAAAGCTTTGTGCAACGTCTAATTCACTCCCACCTCTCTTAGTGCCAAAATACTGATCCACCGGGGAAAAAGGAACCGAGTATCCATGTGAGCCGTGTACACTCGCTGGTACTACAGGACAGCCGTCCTCTCACTCATTGTGTCTGATTGAGTGTGGGCACGTTGACTTATTATTCACCAGTGAAGGTCCATCACTCATCACTGCATGACAGCCGCCAGCAAGCACCACCCGTGTAGGGGATCCATAGCAGTGTCCAGCGATGGAACCAGCTGCCATATCTCATCAGGGTATGGAGGGATGTTGTGTGAACACCAGGTGCAACCTCCTAATTATAAAACAAGGCTCACCGGTAACAATCAATGTTTAAAGCATGTATCTACCTCTATTATAATCATATGGCAGGTCTGTGCAAACTGTCCCTTCACATCGAGGTATTCCTGACTCGCAGCATTCAAAGAGATCACCTTGACTGGATTGTTGTCCATCGTGTCCCAGTAGGCAGGTAAGGATTGCTCTGAAACATAAACACTCATTTACCAAACCTATAAAATGGCAAAGAATGATTATTATTATTATTATTCTTTATTTATAAAGTGCCAGCATATTCCGCAGCGCTTTAAACCCCCCCGGCTTACCCGATTATTTATTTATTTATAAAGGATTTTCCCAGGACGGACACATTGAGATTCTCTCGGTTCAGTTTGTTCTGGATTCAAGAACATTGAATTGTTACAGAAACACAAAGTAATAAAATGCAAGAGATTAAAAACACAAATATACAGATTAACCCAGAAAATAAATATATAGCAAATATAGTCACTGTTACATGTTTACAGGCGCATTCTGTATATAGTCACTGTGTTACATGTTTACAGGCGCATTCTGTATATAGTCACTGTGTTACATGTTTACAGGCGCATTCTGTATATAGTCACTGTGTTACATGTTTACAGGCGCATTCTGTATATAGTCACTGTGTTACATGTTTACAGGTGCATTCTGTATATAGTCACTGTGTTACATGTTTACAGGTGCATTCTGTATATAGTCACTATGTTACATGTTTACAGGTGCATTCTGTATATAATCACTGTGTTACATGTTTACAGGGGCATTCTGTATATAGTCACTGTGTTACATGTTTACAGGCGCATTCTGTATATAGTCACTGTGTTACATGTTTACAGGCGCATTCTGTATATAGTCACTGTGTTACATGTTTACAGGTGCATTCTGTATATAGTCACTATGTTACATGTTTACAGGTGCATTCTGTATATAATCACTGTGTTACATGTTTACAGGGGCATTCTGTATATAGTCACTGTGTTACATGTTTACAGGCGCATTCTGTATATAGTCACTGTGTTACATGTTTACAGGCGCATTCTGTATATAGTCACTGTGTTACATGTTTACAGGTGCATTCTGTATATAGTCACTATGATACATGTTTACAGGTGCATTCTGTATATAATCACTGTGTTACATGTTTACAGGCGCATTCTGTATATAGTCACTGTGTTACATGTTTACAGGCGCATTCTGTATATAGTCACTATGATACATGTTTACAGGTGCATTCTGTATATAATCACTGTGTTACATGTTTACAGGGGCATTCTGTATATAGTCACTGTGTTACAGGTTTACAGGGTCATTCTGTATATAGTCACTGTGTTACATGTTTACAGGCGCATTCTGTATATAGTCACTGTGTTACATGTTTACAGGCGCATTCTGTATATAGTCACTATGATACATGTTTACAGGTGCATTCTGTATATAATCACTGTGTTACATGTTTACAGGGGCATTCTGTATATAGTCACTGTGTTACATGTTTACAGGCGCATTCTGTATATAGTCACTGTGTTGCATGTTTACAGGTGCATTCTGTATATAGTCACTATGATACATGTTTACAGGCGCATTCTGTATATAGTCACTGTGTTACATGTTTACAGGTGCATTCTGTATATAGTCACTATGATACATGTTTACAGGTGCATTCTGTATATAGTCACTGTGTTACATGTTTACAGGCGCATTCTGTATATAGTCACTGTTACATGTTTACAGGTGCATTCTGTATATAGTGTGACTGTGTCAGAGGTGTGGTTGTGGAAGGCAGGTATTTGGAACCTAGGATTCTGCATAGCCTGTACCCACTACATGGGTGAACTACATTTCCCAGCAGGCAGCTCTGCAGGTGTGGGATTACTCAAGGTTAATAGAGGAAAAAATGCTGTTTAAACTTCAGAGCAGGAACTGCTCAGGGGGCTTGGGTCTTCCTTTTCTGGTGGTGAACAAGAGAGGACAGAACTTTCAAGGTGAAAAGACCGAAAGGTATATATGTGTTTCCATGTCATAAGCGGTTTGTTTTACTGGTAAATGGAGTTAGCCTTCCAGTGTGAGTCGGGTATTGACTGTGTTTAGTTATTGCTCTGGTGAGAGTGAGGATTTGTTTTCTGTTTAATTTTATTTTGAACTGCATGTGAAACACCTTTCATTGAAC
This sequence comes from Leptobrachium leishanense, assembly GCA_009667805.1. NCBI lineage: Eukaryota > Metazoa > Chordata > Amphibia > Anura > Megophryidae > Leptobrachium > Leptobrachium leishanense. The sequence continues at coordinate 5,709,590 of CM019069.1, read as the reverse complement.
ATATAAAGTCTTGTTAAAATGATTTCCAGTGTCTGTCAAACTTGCCCTAGAAGATTATGCAGACTGATCCCTAATTTGTGACGGTCAATCACATATGGTGGAGAATGCGGGCAGTCTTGCACTACAGAGTCTGAGGGTTGAAGACAATGGAGGACGTGTTAAAGGCTTTGCTGCAGTCCACTGCAAAACACTGTTGTGCAACAGGAGACCAACCGAATGCTGGCGGCACAAATAACTGAGCAACAGAACATTATATAGATACTCCAAAAGGAGGTGCAAGTTCTAACTAAGGGCAGCCAAATCCAACAACGGGCTCCACTACAAAGTTCCCATGAAAATAGCGGGATCAGAGCAAGTAATTTTCTCCAGAAAATGGCAGAATCTGATGATGTAGCAGCATACCTTTTGACATTTGAGAGGACTGCTGAATGAGAACACTGGCCACCTGGACAATGGGCTGGTCTATTGGCACCATTCTTGAGTGGGGAGCCCCAGAAAGCATATTTTGATCTGGAGCCAAGCCAAGCTAATGACTATGCCAAACTGAAAGCAGAAATATTGACTCGGTTGGGTGCCACGGCAGCAGTACGTGCTCAAAGGTTTCATGCCTGGATATTCCATCAGGAGAAACCGCCACGATCACAGATGTATGATCTGATCCACCTGGCACGCAAGTGGTTGCAACCAGAGGTGAATACCGCAGCTCGAATAATTGAACAGCTTGCGATGGACTGCTTTGTAAGGAGCTTATCTTCACCCCTTCGTAAGTGGGTCATATAAAAAAAAAACGCATGGCTGATGAGTTGACCACCCTTGTTGAAAGATATCTGGTGGCTGTTGATCTATTAGAAATGACTACTGCTGAGCGGATACAGAATGGAAAAGCTAAAGAGGGCAACCAAACCGGTAAGACTGTTCCTGGTTTAAAGGTTGTTGGGAAGTCCTCTACTATTGGAAAAAAACTTTGGCCCTAATGACTATCCAAATAAAGGGAAATGGTCCCGGAGAGAACAGCAGCCTGGCACATGGCCTCAAAGACCATTAGAGTCACAGGGTAAATGTTATAGGTGCCAGGAATATGGTAATTTCAGGACTGCCCACTGTCTACTGAACCTATGCAATGTAATATAGGAGAGAATACTGATGTGTATATGGTGTATTCTGATGCGAGGTTGGCTCCCAGGTCAATGGGTCCATCAATAGTCCCACATTTATGTTGGGTATCAGTAGAGGGTAGAAAGGTTCAGGCTTTGCTTGACTCTGGGAGCATGGTTACTCTGGTTTCTAGATCTCTGATAAACCCTGATAAAATAAAGAAGTCTACACAAATTGAAATAGTATGTATTCATGGGGATAAACATCAGCATCCCACTACGGAAATGAGGTTTGAAATAGAAACTGGGACTGTTTTGCATAAAGTGGGTGTAGTACCTCATATCAAACATAATATTGTCCTAGGTAGGGATTTCCCACATTTCTTGGATCTGTGGAATGCCACCTATACTGGCACAAAAGCTACGTGTGAAGAATTGGATGAAATATTTCCATTTTCTGACTCTGTTTTGAAGCGAAACCATCATTTAAGAATGTAAAGTTAAATGAAAATGGTACCTTTTCAAGGGTAATGGTGGGAGACGAACCGGAGCCCGAGATGTTTCATGGTCTTGATTTGAGCAGTGGGAAGTTTGGGGCTGCACAGTGGGGGGACCCTACACTGGCAGAAGTGAGGGGAAACATTGCAGTTTTACATAGGTCGGAGAAACCCTTAATATCACAACCTGCTCCAAATAAAGTGGGGGTTAATATAGCTGAAACTCTCTCTGCACCACAGAGGCGTGAAGTTGTTACATTTTTAGCTAAGAACTCTGATGTATTTACTACAGTGCCAGGCAGAACAAATATAGTGAAACATGACATCTATACTGACCCAGGGAAGTGTGTTCGCCTGAAACCTTACCGAATTCCGGAGGCCAGAAGGGAAGCCGTTAATGCTGATGTTAAAAAGATGTTGCAATTGGGAGTAATTGAAGAGTCACACAGTGACTGGAATAGCCCAATTGTGTTAGTTCCAAAACCAGATGGTTCCATACGGTTTTGTAATAACTATCGGAAACTAAATAGCATATCAAAATTTGACACGTACCCCATGCCAAGGGTTGAGTAACTAGTGGAAAGATTTGGTACGGCTCGGTACCTTACGACATTAGACCTTACTAAAGGTTATTGGCAGGTGCCCCTTTCAGAAAGTGCTAAGGAAAAGACTGCCTTTTCCACACCTGAAGGACTCTTCCAATACAAAGTCCTACCCTTTGGATTACATGGAGCCCCAGCCACATTCCAAAGAATGATGGACCAGATCTTGCGATCACATAAACAATATGCCACAGCATATCTTGATGACATTGTGATCCATAGCACAAAAGGGGCAACCCACCTTCCTAAGGTTCAGGCGGTGCTCAATTTTCTCCGTGCAGCAGGTCTTACTGCAAACCATGCCAAATCTTCCATAGGCTTAGAGGAAGCAAAATACTTGGGGTTCACTATTGGGAGAGGCGTGGTTAAACCACAAACATCTAAAGTGGAGGCGATACTGAACTGGCCACGCCCTGTTTCCAAGAAACAAGTTAGAGCATTTTTGGGGTTAACTGGGTATTACCGCAGGTTCGTCCCTAACTTTACAACAATTGCAGGTCCTTTGATGGATCTGACTAAAGCTAGAGGCCCTGTCATGGTAAAATGGACACCTGAGGCAGAACAAGCCTTCGTAGCTGTAACGGTAGCGGTAACGCTGCCACACGAGTAGTGGAGTTGAGATCCTTGAGGGCAAAAGTATCTGATTGACTAACACAAAAGGTTCATAAACTACAGACTGTAACTTAATAGCCAAGGAGAAACAAGGGCTAACTGAATTGCCTCTAAGCTTTGAAGGTTTCGAGACCAACAGATTACCTAGGACACGCTCAGAAACACCATACATGGAACGACAGTCCGTGAAGTATTCAAGGTGCAGGGCAGTCAGAGATGCAGAAACCAATCGTTCTGGTAAATACTTAAGATTAGTAGATACCTGGTGACTCTCGGAAGGTACTGTCTTGCATACAAGATTGTTATTGCTAGTATGTACAGAGATGCAATTAGAAATAACATTAAACAGAAATAAACAATCGTTTGTTATCGTGGTCTTTGCAAAAACATTAACATGAGTAGTAGCCTGGGTAAAGGGACCCCGGAGAGTTACAAATGATACCCCTAAATGTGATGGGACAGAACACAAACAGCAAGCGATCAACCCAGCAACCAGCATGGGGTTAAATCACTAAAACACGCAAACAGCGTAATATATACGATAGAGAGAGAGTAGTCAAAGCCAAGCCGGGTCAAATAACAGGAGCAGGAATCTCATACAAAGCAGGGTCGTCAACAGTAAATTCAAATAGATTCAGGAAGTAGCGGTGCGTGAATTCAACTCCACAACAGGGTGATGAGGCAACTCCTCGAGCCCTGTTTTAAAGCATGCGGCTCCTGGTAACCATACCTGACCCCGCCCCCTCAGATGCCGATCTGCCAGCAGAAAGTGCTGGCACCCGGCCAGCCAGCGGTCCCCCTTCTTGCCCAGACCCCCCAGGGGGCACAGCGGGGGCTGAGGATGTAACAGTAGCATTACAAGCTGCCCTTTGTGCTGCCCCGGTACTGGCTACACCAGTTTTCTCTAAACAGTTTGTTGTGCAAACCGATGCATCAGATGTTGGTGTAGGGGCTGTTTTATCTCAGGAAGTTCAGGGTGAAGAACATCCTGTTATGTATTTGAGCAGGAAACTCAATTCTCATGAGAAAAACTACTCCATAGTGGAGAAGGAATGTCTGGCCATCAAATGGGCACTGGAGTCCCTGAAGCAGTGGCGTAGTGTGGGGGGGCCTCGGGGGCGGTCGCCCCAGGCGCAATTTTCTTAGGGGCGCAAAATCTCAAAAGAAATTTGAACCACTAATATTTTCCAGCAGGGATCAGCAAGGTGTCTGCCAGTTTCGCCACGCCAGCGGTGACCTAGCACTCAGCGTCCAGAAAAGAGGACCAGGACAGAAAATTCTGGTCCTGTCCTGACTCCTCCTTAACGCTGACATGAGTCACGTGAAGCAGCGCAGCATTATTCAACGGAACACCCTGTACCACACTTGTCAGCCCCCTTGAATCCCTGTTCCAGCTCCCCCTGCCGCTGGCAGCCCTGCAGCCGCTGAACAGGAAGGAAGGAGGGAGGGAGGGAGGCGCCTGTCCTGCAGCACATTTAAAATCCAGTCTCCACTAAGCCCCCTGGACAGCTCCTCCCCCCTGGGCCAACGGCAACTCCACGCAGGTAGGTGACACTGTAAGACACCAGAGCAGCGTGACCACCACACAGTGACGTTCGGGGAGAGAATGACTGGGGATACTAGAAAAGAGTGACTGGGGATACTTGGCTAGAGAGAGTGACTGGGGGTACTGGGAGAAAGTGGGGGGTACTTGGAGAAATAGAGTGAGAAAGAGTGACTGGGGGTACTGGGAGAGAGTGACTGGGGGTACTTGGAGGGAGTGAGTGACTGGGGTACTTGGAGGGAGTGAGTGACTGAGGTTACTGTGAGAGAGTGAGTGACTAGGGGTACTGGGAGGGAGTGACTGGGGGTACTGGGAGAAAGTGGGGGTACCTGGAGAAAGAGTGTGAGAGAATGTGAGAGAGTGACTGGGGGGTACTGGGGGAGAGAGAGTGACTGGGGGGTACTGGGAGAGAGAGAGTGACTGGGGTACTGGGACAGTGAGTGACTGGGGGGTACTTGGAGGGAGTGAGTGACTGGGGGTACTGGGAGAAAGTGGGGGCACCTGGACAAAGAGTGTGAGAGGGAGTGTGAGAGAGAGTGACTGGGGGGATACTGGGGGAGAGAGAGTGACTGGGGGGTACTGGGAGAGAGAGAGAGTGACTGGAGGTACTAGGAGAGAGAGAGTGACTGGGGTACTTGGAGAGAGAGTGCCTGGGGGTATTGGGAGAAAGTGGGGGTACTGAGAGTGAATGGGGGTACTGAGAGAGAGTGACTGGTTATAGTGTGAGAGTGGAACTATGCTAGGGTATACTGGGACAGGGTGACTGGTAGCAGTGGCATATCGTGGGGGGGCATGTGTGTTTCATTTTTTTTATTAGATCAGTATTTTGTTAATATACAATTCATGTGTTTGTGGGGTAAGGGGGCCAATACTCTACTGGCGGAAGGGAATCATGGTGTGTTACTGTGTCCACAGGTTGGGGGGGGAGCACAATTCTTGCCTTGCCCCGGGCGCTGACAACCCACGCTACGCCACTGCCCTGAAGTATTATTTGAAAGGATGACCCTTTAAACTGCTCACTGATCATGCTCCTCTCACGTGGATGAGCCGACATAGGGAAACTAACGCTAGGGTGACCCATTGGTTTCTTAGCCTGCAACCCTTCAATTTCTCAGTGGAACCCAAGGCAGGTTCTGCGCTGGGAAATGCAGATGGTCTTTCAAGGGCTCACTGTCTGTTGTCTGCGGTCGCTCACCCCGGTTGGTCTGAGCTGGGGGGGAGGATGTGTGACTGTGTCAGAGGTGTGGTTGCGGAAGGCAGGTATTTGGGACCTAGGATTCTGCATAGCCTGTACCCACTACATGGGTGAACTACATTTCCCAGCAGGCAGCTCTGCAGGTGTGGGATTACTCAAGCCACACCTAAGGTTACATAGTTACATAGTTACATAGGCTGAAAAAAGAAATGCGTCCATCGGGTTCAGCCTCTCCCACATAACCTACTGCTGTTGATCCAAAAGAAGGCAAAAAACTCAGTCTGAAATATGCAACATACCGGGAAAAAATTCCTTCTTGACCCCAGAATGGCGTCAGATTTCTCCTTGGATCAAGAAGCTTTTACCCACATATTAAATATTATAACCCTTAATATTCTGTGTCTGCAGGAAGTCATCTAGTCGTTTTTTAAAAGTCTGTACAGACTCTGACCCAACCACCTCAACAGGCAGAGAATTCCACAGCTTTATTGTTCTCACCGTAAAATAACCCTTCCTATGCTTTAAGCTAAATTTTCTTTCTTCCAGTCTAAATGGATGACCCCTTGTCCTATGTATAGACCTGTTAATGAATAGGTTATCAGACAATGGTTGATATTGATAATGGCCCCGTTAATTGAGGAAAAAATGCTGTTTAAAAGTTCAGAGCAGGAACTGCTCATTGTCTGGTGGTGAACAAGAGAGGACAGAACTGTCAAGGTGAAAAGACTGAAAGGTATATATGTGTTTCCATGTCATAAGCGGTTTGTTTTACTGGTAAATGGAGTTAGCATCCAGTGTGAGTTGGGGATTGACTGTGTTTAGTTATTGCTCTGGTGAGAGCGAGGATTTGTTTTCTGTTTAATTTTATTTTGAATTGCGTGAAACACCTTTCATTGAACAAATAAAGTCTTGTTAAAAGGATTTCCAGTGTCTGTCAAACTTGCCCTAGAAGATTATGCAGACTGATCCCTAATTTGTGACGGTCAATCACAATAGTCACTCACTGTTACATGTTTACAGGTGCATTCTGTATATAGTCACTTACATGTTTACAGGCACATTCTGTATATAGTCGCTGTGTTAATAGAGAGCTCTTAAGTGACTTTAGACTTGGGAAGATTTGGTGGTGTCTGGGAGGTTATTCCATAATTGCGGTGCTCTGTAGGAAAATGAGGATCAAGACACTTTCTTTGTGTATTGTAAGTAAGGTGCAGGTCCTGGATCAGAGGTTATAGGATGAGGGAACTGCTGGGGGAAGCCGCCTATTCAGACAGGGTGGCAGCTTCCCAGAAAATCTCTTAAACACCAGGTTGGAAAGGTGAAGAGTGTGTCTGGATTCCAGCGACGGCCAGTTTACTTCTTTTAACATGTCACAATGGTGGGTCATGTAGTTACATTGTAGCACAAAGCGGCAGAATGCGTTATACAATGTAGTAAGTTTATGAAGGTGTGTTTGCGGGGCCGCTGCATACACATCTCCGTAATCAATAGCCGGCATAAGCATTTGTTGTACAATCTGCTTTGCTACCGCGGGGGTTCAGGCAGGATTTGTTTCTATACAGGGCACCTAGTTTGGGGTAAAGTTTATGTAACGGGCGCTATAGTGCTCACAGTGGAGTAGCATAGTTGGACTCGTAATGGACAAGACTTATCTGATACCAGTTTACAGAGCAGAACGTATAAATCGACCTGATCTCCCTAGCCAGGGAGTATAACGACAAGCCTGAGTAGCACCTAAGCTCAGATGGTTTCAAGACCAAAAGATTGCTTAGTGCAAACACATGAACTTCAGTCAACTGTAAACATAACCTGGGTACATGAATATAGTTATTTGCACAGCGGTTTATACAGAGTATTGATGCGGGTGATACAGAGTGTTGCTGCGGTTGAATTGTGCAGACTGCAGGGCAGTCACGCAAGCAGCAGACTTAATGGTTTTGTAGCAACCGAACAGGGCAGAAAGCAAACCGCTAGTAGATTCCCCTGATCTCCTGGCACGGCAGATATGAACACAATCGGATGCCTTGTGATTAGGACTTAAAACTGATAATGAGCTCAACTGCGGCCAAAAGCGAGATGTGGGTTCGACAAAGGTGGCGGGCAGACCCCCAACCAAGACACATGCGGTGAAACATACAACTGCTATACAGCACACCAACTAGGAATCAGCAAATAGAATAGTCAAACGAAAAGCCGGGTCAAACGTGTGCAGGATCCTCAGTTAGAAACGGGTTGGCAACTGGTAAATCAAAGCACAATGACACAAGTGATGCGGGAACTAAACTCCACGTCAGGGCACTGAGCAATCTCTTGCGCCCTGCTTTAAACCCGGCGACTCCTCGTGACCACGTCAGGTCCCGCCCCCTCAGACGCCAATTGGCCGTCACTAAGTGCTGGCACACGATCAACCAGCGACCCAGAAGTATGTCCAGACCCCGCAGGCAGCGCCGCGGGGGCCGAGGACTTACTACACCCCCCGTCTACGGTCGGCCTCAGGACGACCCCCAGGCACTGAAAGATGAGCCGCATGGAATTGGCGAACCAGACGAGGCACATGGATTTTGCTGGCCGGGAGGCACGATCGATCCTCAGGACCATAGCCCTCCCAATCCACCAGATATTGACAGATGCCTCTGACCACACGGGACCTCAGGATAGCACGGACCTCATACTCTTCACCCTGCTGAGAACGAATAGGTGGAGGAGGAACAGCGACTCTGATGTACCTATTACAGGTAAGAGGTTTAAGGAGGCTGACATGAAACACGTTATGGATACGTAGCTATGGGGGTAATGCCAGAGCATAAGAGACCGGATCGATTTTGCTTAGAACCTTGTAAGGCCCAATAAATCTGGGAGCCATTTTCATCGATGGAACTAACAGTTTTATGTTCCTGGTAGACAGCCATACCTTGTCTCCCACCATATATACAGGGGCCGGACCTCTACGTCTGTCTGCTTTTATTTTTTGTTTGTTAATATTGGCTTCCATAATTTCTTTTACCTTCTCCCATGTCCCTTTCAAGGAATTCAGTTGGTCGTCCAAAGCTGGCAATGCAGTATTTTGGAATGCATGGGTGGATCATATCCATACACTGTATGAAAGAGTGAGTGACCCGTGGTTTCACTAACCGAGTTGTTTAAAGCAACCTCAGCCCATGGTAAAAGATCTGACCACTCCTTTTGTTTTTCAGAAACGAAGCATCTCAGATACTGCTCCACGCTTTGGTTGGCTCTCTCTGCAGCCCCATTCGTCTGAGGGTGGTAGGCTGAGGAGAAGTTCAACTCAATTCCGAGGTTTTCACAAAACCCCCTCCAAAACCAGAGACAAGCTGGGTCCCTCTGTCGGATAATATTCCCAGAGGGACCCCATGAAGCCTGACAATGTTTTGTATAACACTGGTACCAGCTCGCTAGCTGAAGGGAGCTTGACCAGGGGAACAAAGTGCACCATTTTTGAGAACCTGTCAACCACTGTGAGGATCACTGTATGACCCTGAGACATGGGTAGATCAGTGACAAAGTCCATTGAGAGGTGGGACCATGGTCTTTCAGGCAATGGCTGCAAAAGACCAATAGGTAAGCCCTGGGATTTTTGCTTCTACAGCACACGTCGCAAGTGGCTATATAGTCCTTTATATCCCTTCGCATCCCTGTCCACCAGAACTGTTTTTCAATAGTGGCTACAGTTTTGGTTATTCCCATATGCCTGTAGGGCTTAGAATCGTGATATATCATCATTTGTGTTCTCTCCTCTTCAGGTACAAAGACCTTACCAGGAGGCCTTTCTGGGGGAGCAACACCTTGAACAGCCTGGATTCTTTCCAATAATGTAGATGAAACAGCAAGAACAGTGGAACCCAAGATCCTCTCTTGAGGAATGATGGGACTGTGGTCGAACGTATGTTGTTCATATGACTCGCATTGCCTGGATAAAGCATCAGCTTTAGTATTTTTTGAACCAGGACGATATGTCAACAAGAAGTTAAAGCTGGACAGGAACAAGGACCACCTTGCCTGTCTAGCATTCAGACGTTTTGCATCTCCCATGTATACAAGATTTTTGTAATCTGTTATTATAACAGGATCCTTGGTACCTTCCAGCAAATAGCGCCATTCTTTGAGGGCTGCTATGACTGCTAGTAGTTCTCTGTTCCCAATGTCATAGTTTCTCTCTGCAGGTGTCATTTTCCTGGAGAAAAACCCACAGGGGTGCAACGGTCCCTCAGGACACTCTTTGTGACAGCACAGCACCAATCCCTATTTCTGAAGCATCCACTTCAAGCTGAAATGGCAAGCCTAGCTCTGGATGCCGTAGAATAGGTGCTGTGATGAATGCTCCCTTGAGTGAATCAAACGCCTGCATGGCTTGATCACTCCAGACCTGACTCTGAGCAACTTTCTTGGTCATAGCCGTAATTGGAGACACCACAGCAGAGAAACCTTTTGTGAACCTTCTATAGTAGTTTGTGAAACCAAGGAATCTTTATTGCTTTCAGGTCCTGGGGTAGTGGCCATTCTTTGATAGCAGATAATTTCTGAGGGTCCATCTCAAAGCCCTCTGGCGTGATGATGTAACCCAAAAAGTGGACTGAAGTTGTGTCGAACAGACATTGCTCTAATTTACAGCACAATTTATTTTCCAGCAACCTTTGCAAAACTGTACGAACATGAGTGTGGTGTGTCTCCACATCAGGAGAGTAAATCAATATATCATCTAGATATACTATACAAAGACTTGCAAAAAGTCCCTCGGAACGTCATTGATAAAGTCCTGGAAGACTGCTGGCGCATTGCATAAGCCGAATGGCATAACCAGATACTCATAATGGCCACTCCTGGTATTAAATGCAGTCTTCCATTGGGGATCTTTCTTGACTCTTACCAAATTATAAGCACCTTTTGTAGGTCCAATTTCGTGTAGATTTTGGCACCTCTTGGACGGTCAAATAATTCAGATATTAAAGGGATAGGGTAGGCATTATGTATAGTGATTCTGTTTAACCCTCTATAGTCAATGCATGGTCTTAAATCCCCTTCCTTCTTAGATACAAAAAAGAACCCTGCTCTCGCAGGAGAGGAGGAACGACGAATAAACCCACGAGCCAGGTTTTCTCCTATATATTCCTCCATGATGTCATTCTCCTTTTGAGAGAGTGGGTAGACATGGCCCCTAGGAGGCATGGTACCTGGCAACAGATATAAGGCACAATCATAAGGCCTGTGAGGAGGTAGAATCTCGGATTTGCCTTTATCAAATACCTCCTTAATGTCGCTGTACCACTTGGGTACTTCTGTGGAAAGTGGAGGGGCAGTGGCCACATTCAAATTTCCCACCACAGCATTCATACCCAGACATCTGGACCAACATTTTGATCCCAGGAATCCAACTCCCCTGTAGTCCAGTTAGCTACGGGGTTATGTTTAGCCAACCATGGATAACCCAATACAATGGCACTCTGGGTGATTCTATTTGGAACTTGATTTTTTTCTTTATGTAACACACCAGTACCAAAAGAGACAGGCACAGTATCATGTGTACAATGAGGTCTCAGCAATTACCTGACATCAATACTTTCAATGAGAAGGGGTACTTCTCTTTCCACCAGTGGCACTTGGTGAATTGAAGCAAACCCAGAATCCAGGAAATTGCCTGCAGACCCAGAATCAATTAGTGCCTCTATGTCAAACTTGACTTTCTCCCAAGCAATAGACACATGCACCACTACACGAGATCTTTTCTTCCTTTTCTTACTAGACAAGAGAGACACTACAGTAGTACCTAGAACCTGTCTCTCAGGGGATTCTAGGCTTGCTCGTTTCCCGACACATTGGATCTTTTAGGTCGTTTGGGACATTGTAAATGGAAATGCCCTTTGTCCGCACAATAGAAACAAAGGCCTTCTCTGAGGTGATATTGTCTCTTCTCACCTGATATGCTAGAACGACCAAGCTGCATAGGCTCTGGTTCGGTTGGTACAGGTCTTGGAGGGGAGACAGTGTGAGCCAACCTGGGAGTAGAACTGGCACCATGGGAAGGTTTCTGCGACTTGCTACGGCCAGACCTCCTGTCACGTATCTGATCGTCGCGGGCTATACAATACTGTAGTCTATAAGGTCATCTAGCTCCTCGGGTAGTGACATGGGTGCTAATTCGTGCATAAGAGCATCAGATATTCCTTCAAGGAACACTGTAGTAAGCACCTCATTTTCCCAGTTTAATTCAGCAGCCATAGTTTTGAACTCTATTGCATACTCAGCAACTCGGCAGCTGCCCTGGGTTATATGCCACAAAGTTCTGGCTGCGCCAGTTGCCCGCCTTGCAGGATCAAACGTACATCTCAATTCCTTCATAAATTCTGCATAATTATACACCACTGGTTTCTTTAATTCCCATAAAGGGGTTGCCCATAGCAGAGCTTTCTCGGTTAGGTGGTTAATAACATAACCCACCTTAGCTCTGTCTGTAGGACACATTCCTGGGTTTTAATTCAAACATATCAATTTGGGTTATAAACCCTCTGCAAGAACCAGAATTCCCACTGACACTTGTAGGTGTTTTTAAGCTCACATGAGAGACTTCAGTAGCAATCATAGAGGAAACAGAGACTGCTTGAGAGGATGGAGAGGAGCCAATCGCAGGAGGAGGAGGTGGTGAGGCCTTACTAGATTGATTCATGCGTAGGCCCAGAGCCTGGACGAATTGATCCATGCGATGGTCTTGCTTAGTAATAATGTTGCCCAGCTTAGACATGAGTACAGATAAATCTGTCTGATCCATATTTGGCCCTGACGTAATGTAACGGGCGCTATAGCACACACACTGGAGTAGCGTAGTTGGAATCGTAATGGACAGATTTATCTGATACCAGTTTACAGAGCAGAACGTATAAATCGACCTGATCTCCCTAGCCAGGGAGGATAACGACAAGCCTGAGTAGCGCCTAAGCTCAGATGGTTTCAAGACCAAAAGATCGCTTAGTGCAAACACATGAACTTCAGTCGGGGCCGCCATCAGGGCATTACGCCCCATGCTGCCGTAAGGGGCCCGGGCCCGTTGGGGGCCCAGGCCGCCGGGGGGGGGGTTCCCGGGCCCCCGACGGCAGCGGCGTCGCCCTTTAGCAACTCCGGTATCGGACTCGATGAGTCCGAATCCGGAGCTGTGTCGCTGCTGCTGCTGCTGCAGGAGCCGGAGGAGACTGAGACACTGTGTCTCCTCCGGCTCCTGGCAGCTTCACTTCCTGGCTGGGCAGGGCCAAACAGCGTGTGAAGGCCTCCCAAGCACGTTGCTTTGGCTCCGCCCCTCCACTCAGTGAAGCTGCGCGCCGGAGCTGGAGGGGCCGGGAGGAAGATTAAAGAAAAGGTGAAGAGCAGAAGAAAAGAAGATAGAAGACAGCAGAGTGGTGAGCCAGGGCCCAGACCCTAAGGCCCAAACCCAGGGCCCAGACCCCAAGGCCCAGGACCCAGACCCTAAGGCCCAGACCCAGACCCCAGACCCCAAACCCAGGGCCCAGACCCCAAGGCCCAGACCCCAAGGGCCAAACCCTGGGCCCAGACCCTTGGGCCCAGACCCCAGACCCAGGGCCCGGACCCCTAGGCCCAAACCCAGGGCCCAGACCCCTAGGCCCAAACCCAGGGCCCAGACCCCAAGGCCCAGACCCCAATCCCAGGGCCTAGGCCCAGACCCCAGGGCCCAGACCCCAGACCCCAAGGCCCAGACCCCAGACCCCAAGGCCCAGACCCCAAACCCAAACCCCTGGGCCCAGACCCCTGGGCCCAGACCCCTGAGCCCAGACCCAGGGCCCAGACCCTAGGGCCCAGACCCCAAGGCCCAGGACCCAGACCCCAGACCCCAATCCCAGGGCCTAGGCCCAAACCCAGGGCCCAGACCCTAGGGCCCAGACCCCAAGACCCCAAGGCCCAAACCCCAAGGCCCAGACCCCAATCCCAGGGCCTAGGCCCAAACCCAGGGCCCAGACCCCAAAGCCCAGACCCTAGGCCCCAGACCCCTAGGCCCCAGACCCCTAGGCCCATACCCCTAGGCCCTGACCCAGGGCCCAGACCCCAAGGCCCAAACCCAGACCCCAGAGATAGGGCCCAGACCCCCAGTGCCCAGACCCCAAGGGCCAAGGCCCAGGCCCCAAGGCCCAGGGACCAGAGCCCAGACTCAGGGCCCAGACCCCAGTCCAGACTCAGGGCCCAGACCCCAGGCCAGACCCAGGGACCAGGCCCAGCCTAGACCCAGGGCCAGACCTCAGGGCCCAGACCACAAGGCCCAGTCCCAGGGACCAGACCCAGGGCCCAGACCAGACCCCAAGGCCCAGGGACCAGACCCAGACCCAAAGGCCATCATACACAGCCCGTTTCTGTGAGATTTATTGCTGTGGATTCTGTGATACGTTCAGACACACCGCTCATTACTGTGAGTTTTATTGCTGTGGATACTGTGATACGCTAATACACACTGCACATTACTGGGAGTTTTATTGCTGTGGTGCTATGTTATGTCCTTTTTTTTTTTTTGAAGGGGGAGAAAAGCTGTTAGAGGTTGAGGGAGTGCTAGGGGGGGGCCCTGGGGGCCCCATCGTGAGTTTTAGTAAGGGGCCCCATCATTTCTGATGGCTGCCCTGACTTCAGTCAACTGTAAACATAACCTGGGTACACGAATGTAGCTATTTGCACAGCGGTTTATACAGAGTATTGATGCAGGTGATGAATTGTGCAGACTGCAGGGCAGTTATACAAGCGGCAGACTTAATGGTTTTGTAGCAACCGAACCGGGCAGAACGCAAACCGCTAGTAGATTCCTCTGAGCTCCTGGCACGGCAGATATGAACACAATCGGATGCCTTGTGATTAGGACTTAAACCTGATAATCAGCTCAACTGCGGCCAAAAGCGAGATGTGGGTTCGCCAAGGTGGCGGGCAGACCCCCAACCAAGACACATGCGGTGAAACATACAACTGCTATACAGCACACCAACTAGGAATCAGCAAATAGAATAGTGAAACGAAAAGCCGGGTCGAAAACGTGAGCAGGATCCTCAGATAGAAACGGGTTGGCAACTGGTAAATCAAAGCACAATGATACAGGCGATGCGGGAACTAAACTCCACGTCAGGGCACTGAGCAATCTCTCGCACCCTGCTTTAAACCCGGCGGCACCTCGTGACCCCCCTCAGACGCCGATCGGCCATCACTAAGTGCTGGCACCCGATCAACCAGCGACCCAGAAGTATGTCCAGACCCCCCCCAGGCAGCACTGCGGGGGCCGAGGACGTAACAGTTTAGATGAGAGTTTTTCGATGTGGGCCAAAGGATAGATTTGGGTCTAACCACATACCTAGATATTTGAGAGAACTGACTATTGTCAGTCCTGACGCATAGATGGGAAGTTTGTCCATTGACTCAGGCATGCCATCGATAACGATACCTGCTGGTGTCACGTAACTGGCTGATCCACTACCATATATACCAGCATTTGGGTTTTAGGAGCTGCACTGAGTGGGTGCTGTATAACTCAGGGTAGGATTAAATGCCAGTACAGGTGCCAGGAAAGATCCACTTAGCGATACTGGAAGGTGTTTCAGAGGAGAGGAAGGAGATGCTGTTTTGTCTAACTCAGGAGTCAGATTGGTGGGAGATGGGGCAGAATCGTTACTTTCTAAAGTCATGTGAAAAATTCCATAATGAAACAGTATGAAAATGTATAGACATAACGAGTGTGGAAAGACCGTGCTGGCGCCAAACAGCAGCCGGTCAGGCGGGGAACAAGGGGCACAGGGGACACTCTAAAACCAAGTTCCACCACAGCAGTACCAGGCAGATCTCCTCCGTGACGGCACCGGACCGATTCATAAAGCGAGTACCATTAACCTACCGTGTATCACCTGAATCTTTCAGACACACCGGCTGAAATGGGAACACTCGACCCCCGGGGAAAAAGGAATCCAAACCACGACTGCCGAATTGTCCTCTCAATAGGGAGGAGCAGCTAAAGGACTTCTTAAGAAAATTATTTTAGCCTGAGCTCAGGAAAACAAAACAGGAATCTCACAATGGTGACCGGACAAAACGCCCTGGATTGTTTGAAGAATCTTTTTCCATTCTACCTGTAGGGTCGATTCCAGTGGAGCCTCTCGACTTGGAATAGCGGCCACTAGTGTTCACAAGTCATGTGATATCTCCTGCGGCGGCTCGGGGTCTGCGCCAGGCTGCTCATACTATGCTTTTATTTCACAATAATGACTTGACATAGTTTCTTTTAGAATATCTTGCCAGAATCACTCTATAAAGTATTGTCAACACGACCAGAACTTCACCAGAAAATCCCAGAAAATCAAACTTACCACTTTTAGGAACCCGTTCCAGCTTCACGGATTTTCCCTTACTATCGCTTGCAGATTTCTCCTCCATGTTCACCGTGTATTTCACCCCCTTGATGCTGATCATGAAGCTTCCCTTATTTTCCGTCTTGGCATTCTCCAGCTCCAGGTTTGTCATGATGTCGACCGGCCGTGATTCGAGGCCGTCATTGTATCTCCATTCCACCATGTTGCTGCAGAGCTCCGCTTCCCGCTCTCTGATCTTCTGTTCACGCAGATTGTCTATCAGGGCTTGGATCTTGTTGGTCATATTCAGAACATCCCTGGTGAGTCCAAATATGGTGATTTTGGACTCGTGAATGTCAAGAGAAATGGTCACATGGGATCTTTTCTGAAGCTCTTGTAGCTTCCCCCACTCCTGCTCTCCAAAATCTTTAATCCAGTCATTCTTGATGGTGTTCTCACTCTGCTCCTTCAGTATGAGCTTCAGAAGCCAAGATGATGCCTCCTTCACAGACTTCTGGCTCTGCCCACAGAGATGGAAAATGGCCGGCTCAATGTCCTCTTTCAATTCGAACACCTTCACCTCTGGTTCTTCTTCACCAGATGACGTCCGAAAATTGAACCACGCTGAGAAAAGAAGAAGAAAAGCTCTGCATGTAAAGACTAGGGGGACAATGAAGAGAACGATTCCCCGTGCATTCTGTCTATCACATCTACTGCCAGACGTGTGCTATGGAATGATCTAGAAATATCCGGAGCGGCTGGAGGATAAATTAACTACTTTTCTAAATGCAGGACCATGGTATTAATATTATTTATGCTCCTCAATGATCGGGGCTGAGCCGTGTGGACATTGGGAGCTTTATTTATTGGCCACCTAGTTGTATGTGTCATAGTCCTAGCCGCCGGCGCCGTAGGAAAGGGAAGTCCGGTGCTGCTTATGTGTCATGTCATGCGTTGCTCAATGTTTTCTTATTAAAGGGTGGAGCACCCATAGTGCTTTGCTTTCACTTTGCAGTTGCTCAGTATTCTGTTGCCTCCTATCAAGTGAGTTGAGTAAAGAACCAATTTTTCTGGATCCCTTTGACCTTACTATTCTTGTTACCTGAACTCTGCTGCTCTCTGTAATGCTTTACACACATCTTGTTTTCTGCACTTTCCTTTTGGATCACCTGTCCTTTGTTCGAGAGAAAGACTAAATTAGGAATGAAGGAGGTTTAAGGATTATCCCTGTATTGCGCAAGAGGGAAAGGAGGGAGTTTCCTTGTTATATGGGATCAGGCTTTGTTTTATGAGCTCAAGCATGGCTCTTTGTGATTGGGTACAATGGGAAGAGAAACAATGGAAAAGGAGGGGGAAGGGAGTTTATAAGAGGCTGGGCGGGGGACATTTTGGTATTGCAATAATTTTTCTTTTACTCCCACCCAACCCACCTTGTTTCGTTTTCTCTTTCATAGATGCTGGTTCGCTACAACGTCGGAAAGGTCACGCAACAGAAGCACCATGGATAGGGGCAATGGAGTGGTGATTCTACCACTCATGCAAGACCGCCCGTGGTTTCCCATATGGAAATATGCCATGTTGCATGAACCCGGTTCGTGGTTTATACGGCCATGTCTGGGGGATTGTCTAAATATGGACATGGTTAGTCTACCTATTTTATCACATTATACACCATGTGACATGAAGCCAGCCTGTGGTTTTTGAACGGCCATGGTTGGGGGATTGTTCTTTGATTAAAAGCATGGTTTAGAGCAATTATTATCGATCAGATAAGTAACCCACGAGGCTTGAAGCCAGTTGGTGGTTTTTTACGGCCACAACTGGGTGGATTGCGCTTGCATTGGGTACTTTACCATGTGGCAGGAAGCCAGCTGGTGGTTTGAACGGCCACAGCTGGGGGATTGCGCTTAAGATAGACATGGTTTAGGTTAGGGAGGAGCGGTGAAATAGGCGGCCTGGCACGTGGAGGGTGATAGTGGGGGGAGGGTCTGCAGGGTACGGAGTGAGTGTGGTTTCATACGGCCAAGCTCAGGTGCCTTCCTGGTTTGCAGATCCTCTCGGCCTGCTATCTGCCATAAAAATACACTGAGCAGACGTGTGGTCATCCTGCTTAGCCACGTGGGGCGCTATTTCTGGGCAATGCTTGTGGTCCATTGCAGTTGCCAGTGTTATCTGGCTGCCAGTGTTATCTGGTGTAGCGTATTTGGCATACGAGGATCGATAATAATAATTCTGCCTTAGAGGCAAAGAATTTGGCCTTAAGTAATAAAAGACGTGACCTTTTCAAAATGCCAATACTTTGTTGTGTTTTCATTTACGGGAAAGGGAGGGGGGAGGGGCAAGTAGGGGGGGCCTGGGGGGGGTTAGTAGGTTTAAGAAGGTAACTTACATGGGAAAAAGTGCAAGAAGAGGATAAGGGTATAATTCTTAACACTACACTTTGATTATTCCAGAGACCCTCACTATCCAGAGACCCTCACTATCCAGAGACCCTCACTATCCAGAGACCCTCACTATCCACAGCTTCTTATTCCACAGAGACCCTCACTATCCACATCTTCTTATTCCACAGAGACCCTCACTATCCACATCTTCTTATTCCACAGAGACCCTCACTATCCACAGAGACCCTCACTATCCAGAGACCCTCACTATCCACATCTTCTTATTCCACAGAGACCCTCACTATCCACAGAGACCCTCACTATCCACAGCTTCTTATTCCACAGAGACCCTCACTATCCACATCTTCTTATTCCACAGAGACCCTCACTATCCACAGAGACCCTCACTATCCACAGCTTCTTATTCCACAGAGACCCTCACTATCCACAGAGACCCTCACTATCCACAGCTTCTTATTCCACAGAGACCCTCACTATCCACAGAGACCCTCACTATCCACAGCTTCTTATTCCACAGAGACCCTCACTATCCACAGAGACCTCACTATCCACAGAGACCCTCACTATCCACAGCTTCTTATTCCACAGAGACCCTCACTATCCACAGAGACCCTCACTATCCACAGCTTCTTATTCCACAGAGACCCTCACTATCCACAGAGACCCTCACTATCCACAGCTTCTTATTCCACAGAGACCCTCGCTATCCACATAGACCCTCGCTATCCACAGAGACCCTCACTATCCACAGAGACCCTCGCTATCCAGAGACCCTCACTATCCACAGAGACCCTCGCTATCCACAGAGACCCTCGCTATCCACAGAGACCCTCACTATCCACAGAGACCCTCACTATCCACAGAGACCCTCGCTATCTACGCTTTTGTTACTTAGACTTTGTATTTATTTGAGATCGCTCCTCGTGCATTTTTCCCTCAGTCTCCATCGCCCTCCTGTGAGTTCCTTGTTTATTTCTTTCCACGCCTGCCCTTTTTCTGTGTCCAGCCCTTTTCCTTCTACGTTTGCCTCTGTCTCTAGTCAGCCCTTTTCGTGTCTTGCCTATCAGTCTGCCATTGAAAGGGAGAATCGGGGGAGGTGCTGCTATCTAGATGGATGATTGTTTATATTAAGTGGTATAACTGGGAGAAAGCACAGACTATCGCGCAGGCACGTACTGGCCATCGGGACTGCAGGGAGATTCCCGGTGGGCCGGTGGCTCATTGGGCCAGTGTGAATGCTGGTTCACCGTGTGGCTCGTACTGCCCTCAGGCTAGGGTCAGATGAGCGCATTTTGTACAGACTGCGTTCGTGCAGTACGGACGTACTTTCTGACTGACGACAAGGTAGTGGCCACACAGTCTGTTTTTTTCACTGACGTATTTTATGACGGATGTAGCAGGGAAAATAAATTACAATGAAAGAACATTCTGTCCATCAAAAATGCTGGACGTATAAATGCTGGACGTATAAATGCAGTCCGTCTGACCATGCTCCATCACTCACACACAAAGCTATGCGGACGTTGTGGACGTGGCGCACTCCGCACGTCCGTTCTAGCAGTATTACGTTCTTGCCTAACCTGCGTCCGTTTGCAGCGTCCGTCAGCCCCTGCACTTCTGTGCGGACGTACTTCGTGTGTGGGGCTTCATTTAACACAATTGTATGCTATCACGGACGTACTTATGTGCGGCAACACGGACGTTAACATTGCGTTCGTCTGACACCAGCCTTAAGGGTTGAACTTCCTCACCGTCTGTAACAGAGCAGTCTGCCACAGTCTCATATTGGGGCCACCGTCTCATATTGGGGCCACAGTCTCATATTGGGCCACAGTCTCATATCGGGGCCACCGTCTCATATTGGGGCCACAGTCTCATATCGGGGCCACAGTCTCATATTGGGGCCACCGTCTCATATTGGGGCCACCGTCTCATATTGGGGCCACAGTCTCATATCGGGGCCACAGTCTCATATTGGGGCCACAGTCTCATATTGGGGCCACCGTCTCATATTGGGGCCACCGTCTCATATTGGGGCCACAGTCTCATATCGGGGCCACAGTCTCATATTGGGGCCACAGTCTCATATTGGGGCCACAGTCTCATATCGGGGCCACAGTCTCATATTGGGGCCACCATCTCATATTGGGTCCACCGATTACCCAATCGCTCCGCAGAAGCTCCGGTATTTGCAGAGCGATTGGCTGAGCGATCCGGTTGGTTTAAATGCTATTTTTGTGCGTGTTTGCATAATTAAAATGGGCCGGTCTGGGTGACGTCCAGGGGGTCTGCTAGAATACAGTCAAATAGTTCCCAGTGGCGCAAAGGGATATTGTGAGTACGGCTTCGGGTACAGAGGTTGTACCGCTATGGGGCAGTAAGTGCGCGTTATTATTTGATGCGGCTACACGTTACATGTGAGGTCCTAGTAAAGTGCAACAAGCCCATTGCTTCTCCGGCTTAAAACCAGCACATAATCATTTCAAGTCAGCACAATTTTCAGCTATCTGGAGAAATACGTAAAAGCAGGTGGGGGGGCTCTAATATCCCCCCCCCTCACCCGAATCGTCTGACACATGCAGTGACAAGGTTTGCTCATCCGAAAGTTGACAGTTGACCTCAGGATTGGTCTGTCCTATCAGAATCATCGAAATTCACAGGAATCAGGGGGTTAATGTGCACCTGTCATAGATAAATCTAGTTTTTCCTATGTGAAAGTTTCCCTTTCTTGTCCTGGAAGGCGCCATGTTCCAGCGGGAGGGGCGGCTGAGCAGAACGTCATCCTATAGGTCGGGCCCCACTCAGTCAGGGATAGATAGAGATTATGGGCTCTATTACAATCTTCGTGCAAAAACGCATTAACGCGAGGGGCAAAACCCTTTGCGCCGAACATCCTATTACGACGTTCGCGCATACGATGCACATTAACTTTAATTGTCTGCTCCCCGTCGTCAGGTA
Source organism: Leptobrachium leishanense (assembly GCA_009667805.1). Classification (NCBI taxonomy): domain Eukaryota; kingdom Metazoa; phylum Chordata; class Amphibia; order Anura; family Megophryidae; genus Leptobrachium; species Leptobrachium leishanense. Next base: position 5,688,353 of record CM019069.1, on the reverse strand, counting down.
GACAGCGAAGCCTTCAGGCAGCCCCCGCTCGTCGCGGGCGGCCCCCTCTTGGCTCGCTGGTCAGGCCGCAGGTGGGAGACGGGAGCTCAGCCTCCCCCGGGGGGCAACGCCCTCACCTGACTCGGGAGCAGGAAGCTAGCTGCTTCTCGGTCTGGGCGTTTGCGGTTGCGGGACTTCCTTCATCGATACTTCCAGGTGCTTCTGCCCGAGACACCAGAGGAGGAACTGTTACTGGACCGGGCCCACAGAGCTTTACGCCCGAAACCCTCAGAGACGGACCCTCCTAGAGATGTGATACTAAGATGTCACTATTACACTACCAAAGAAGCTATACTCCGGGCGGTGCGCAACGCTGCCCCGACCCTCGACGGCGTCACTCCCCACTTCTATAATGATCTGGCTCCATCCACACTTCAGAAACGCTGGGCGCTTCAAGCCCCTCACGGATCTTCTCCGCCAGAGGGACGTCAGATACCGCTGGGGGTTTCCATTCCACCTTCTCATTCCTCACAACGGTACTTTCTTGTCCCTCCGTCGCCAGCAGATAGCTCAACTGTCCTGGAGACGCTGGGCATCCCGGAACCCCCGGATCTTTTCGGGCAGGGAGAGGACGGGGGCAGGCCGCGGAGGCAGGATCGGAGACGCTCACCAGTGCGTTAGCCTACAGGATGCTGCTGACTTCATCCCCCTCCCCCCGTCTCCTTACATAACATGAGAGGGATTTATTTCTCACCCTCTCCACGAGACTTTACCCACTGGACTTTATTTGGTTCCCCCGAGTACTAAGTTGGGAATTCACGATGAGGACAAGAGAGCTGGGGAGGAATCCCAGACACCCGGTGGGAGACCAGGCCTGACGGACCCTTTCGAGTTGGATCCCAGTTCTAAGGTCGAGGTCCGGATGTTGGATAGCAGCTTTCTGGTAGAAGCCTCCAGGACCCGGGTCCCCAAAGATTCTTACAGATTCGGGTTTCGGCTGTTCTGGGACGGGGGGAGGGAAGTTTGATGGGCCAGTTGTCTGGACATTGACCCACATGTTGACTTGGAGGGATGGCTGGGAGGGCTCTCAGGGATTTTGATGCTGAACTTTAGGTCACGGTCCCCCTTATGGGAGTCTATGGGATGGCAGCCTTCTCCTCATTGTCGCTCTCGCCCCCGAGTGCGTACCTAGTGGTCGGTACAATCCACCACGAGACACATTTTTTTTTTTTGGTGTCTTCTATCCCTCCCCCTTTTATTCTTTATTTTTTCCTCTCTCTTCCCTTCTCTCGCTTTCTCTCTCTTTACTTCTTGCCCCTTTTTCTCTCCTCCTCTTTTCCTTTCTCTCTCTCTCTTCTTTTTTTTTTTTTTTCCCTTCCACGCTTTCATCTCTTTTCCCCCTTCCTCTTTCTCACCCCTCCTTTTATCACTCCCATCTGTTTGCTCTCTCATGGAGGAGAGGGGTGGCGAGGCACGGGCCCGCCTCAAGGTAATTTCACACAATGTGAATGGTCTACTGTCCCCAAACAAGAGGCGAGGGGCCACCAGATATTACCGAAAACTTCGCGCAGATGTTGTCCTCCTGCAGGAGACTCACTTTACACGGGGCAGAGTCCCGGGTTATTGGGGGGAGGGTTTCACCGAGCATTATCACTCAGCTGGAAGCTCCCGCAAGACAGGGGTCTCGATACTGATACGGGGAAGTCTGCATTTTCATCTAACCCAACAGGAGTCAGCTATGGATGGCAGATACCTGCGGGTGACTGGGACGATCGGAGGCAAGCCGGTCACCTTTGTTAGTGTCTATGCCCCTTCCCCCCCTGGGGGTCCTTTTTGGAGGGCATTGGAGGATAGATTTGCGCAGCTACCGAATAGAGGGGTCTTCGTGGGAGGTGATTTTAATGCGGTTATGGATCCTTATCTTGATCGCAGTAAGACAGCACTTAACCGTGCTCCTCTCCGTAGTTCCAAGACCTACCGTGGCGTAGTCCAAGCGGCCAATCTGTATGATTCTTGGCGGTTGCTCCACCCTAGAGACCGAGACTATTCCTTTTATTCGAACCCTCATGACTCATATTCCAGATTAGACCATATTTTTTGCAGTAGAGACAACATCACGGCCCTCGTTTCCTCCACCATTCACGAAATCGCGTGGTCTGACCATGCTGCAGTTGAGATAGCACTATTGGGTTGGGGGATATCCGGCTCGGCCAGTGTGTGGCGTTTTAATGCTTCCCTCTTACTTGACCCCGGTTTGAAAGATACCATGAACCTTGACCTGACGGACCTCTTCGAACGCAACTTCACCCCAGGCATGGCTATTACCACAGTGTGGGGGGCGCACAAGGCGTTCATGCGCGGCACACTTATCGCTATAGCGTCCCGCCGCAAGCGAGAACGGGGGGCTGAGATGGTGTCACTAACAACTAAGGTGGGCGACTTAGAGCGGGAGCATAAGAGGACTGGGGACGCCACTCTGTTGAGGGAGTTGCTGGAGGCCAGGGGGAGTCTCAACATGTTGTTGTCCCGTCAGGTACAGGCGGCTCTTCAGTGGACGGGTCGAAAGTTCTTTGAGAAGAGCAACAAACCTGACACCCTTTTGGCCCGCCGGCTGAAGCAGCAGACCCGGGAGCGTACAGTGCGTGTGGTACGCCTTGGCTCTGGCGAGATGACCTCAGACCCCCAGGACATCTCAGGGGCTTTCTGCTCTTATTATGCGTCTCTCTATAACGGCACTACTGCGACACTGGGTCCAGCAGGGGAGGAACTTATCCGGGAATTCCTCAGTCGCACCAATTTGCCTTCCTTCAGCCACCCGCAGCACGTGGAAATGGCAGCCCCCATCTCAACGGAGGAAGTTGCAGAGGTGATCAAGCATTTGCATTCCTCTAAATCCCCGGGTCCGGATGGCTTCTCGGTCCCCTACTATAAAGGATTGAGTCTGGCCCTGCTCCAGCCCCTGACCAGACTGTTTAACACATACGTGAAGGGAAAGGAGGTTCCGTCTTCTGACATGCTCCTGGCCCGCATTGTGGTCATCCCCAAGCCGGGCAAGGACCCGGCGGTATGCCCCAGCTATAGGCCCATATCCCTGATAAACGTGGACATGAAGATCTACGCCAAAATTCTGGCTAACAGAATTGGTCGCTATATCGCCGAGGTTATCCATCCTGACCAGGTGGGCTTTATCCCCGGTAGAGAAGCCCCGGATAATATCAGAAGGGCCCTTAATCTGATCCAGGCAGCTAAAACCTCGGGGGGAAGTACTTTTCTCCTCTCTCTAGACGCCGAAAAGGCTTTTGACCGGGTTGATTTGGAATTATTTATGGGCGACGCTGACCTCCTTTGGAATACGGGGAGACCTTTTGACGGCAATACAAGCTTTATATGTGGGCCCCAGGGCGCAGGTCGACACGGGAGGGTTCCTCTCGGCCCCCTTCTTTATTTTAAACGGGACCCGACAGGGTTGCCCCTCGTCGCCACTCCTATTCGCCCTATCAATAGAACCCCTGGCGGCGTATATTAGGGACCACCCTGATGTTCGGGGGGTGGAAGTAAGGGGAAAGCCATACAAGCTGTCCCTTTTTGCTGATGATGTTCTCCTGTCTCTGACCTCGCCCATCACCACCCTCCCCAATCTGATGAGGGCCCTGAGGGAATATGGTAGGGTCTCGGGCTATAAACTTAATGCAGACAAGAGCGAGGTGCTTGACCTTAATCTAACGGAGGGGGAGAGGGCAGTGGTCAGAGATCGGTTCCCTTTTCGATGGTGCCGCTCATCTATGGGCTCCCTGGGGACCCAGCTGACTCCCACTTGGGATCAGCTGTACACGGCTAATTACGGGGTATTGCTTCCCTCCCTCCACACACTGTTGTCAACATGGTCCCATTTGAAACTTTCGCTCTTTGGTCGGATATATGCGGTCAAGATGACCCTGTTACCGAAGCTGTTGTACCTTTTCAGAACACTGACAATCCCTATTCGCAGGGCTGACCTGACTTTTCTTCAGTCGGCCATCCACTCTTTTATTTGGGGAGGGCGTCGAGGCCGGTTACCTAAAAACCTTATGTTTCAATCTAGATGACGGGGAGGCATGGGAGTCCCACACCTCTACACCTACTACAAAGCGGCCCAATTTGCGATGCTTTCTATGATTAATCTAAGAAGTGGGGCCCCGCTCTGGACTACCCTAGAACAAGATATGGGGGGACCACAGCTATTGCGCACGCTTCAATGGGCCCCTAAAGCCACTCCACGGACATTCCACAATAGCCCCACGCTGCAGCATTCACTGCGCTTATGGAACCTCTATAGAGATGGAGATGGTCTGTCCCCCCCGGGCTCGGGCCTCCAATCTTTATTCTACAATCCAAGGTTCCCGGAGGGAAACCCTCCTAGGGCGTTCACTTGGTGGCTCAGATCTGACATCACAGAACTGCGCGATCTGACTTTGCAGGGCCGCCCGGTCACCCTCGGTTATCTAATGGAGTCGAGGGCGCTACCCCCCTCGGAGATGTTCAGAGCCCTCCAACTGTTACATTTTGTCAGGGGAACTCTTAGAGAGACGCCGGACCGCAGTCTGACCCTTTATGAGACCTGCTGTCGTTGGAAGCATAGAGGGCGCGGCTTGATCTCATCGCTTTACTCTTCCATTCTCGATGCGACCTTCCCGCAGGAGGCGCCTTACGTTGCGAGGTGGGAGGAGGATCTAGGGGGCTCCCTGGAGGGCGACGAGTGGGCAGACATTATTGACAGGACCTCCCGGGTCACAATTTGTACCGCGTTCGCGAGAACTGTTACAAGGTCATGGCGAGGTGGTATATCCACCCGCGGCGCCTCGCTAAGATGAACCCGGGGACGCCGTCGACTTGCTTCAGGGGATGCGGTGAAGAGGGGACGAATATGCATGCATGGTGGGACTGTGGCATGGTCAAGACTATCTGGACGGAGGTGTTTGGTGACTTGAGCAGGGCACTAGGGACACATTTATGTCCGGACCCCTGGACAGCACTCCTTAACCGCCCGCACCCCGAGGCACGCCTTAAGCGCGGCGAACATTCTCTGGTCTCTAGGGTATGCGCTGCGGTACGCATCTGCTTGGCCAAGACCTGGAAGGGCCCTCCTCCCCCGCGCCAGCTAATCGAAGCCAAAATTTGGCACATGGTTTTGATGGAACGCCTGACGGCAGTGGTTCTAGACAGAATGGCCCACTTTGAGGCTGTCTGGTCGCCATGGCTGACAGCGTTTACTTCTCCGGCCTCTGCTCGCATTGCTTTCTCGGGTTAGGCGGGGGTCTGGTGTGGTCGGGCCCGTGGCTTCCTTCCTTCCTTCCCTTCCATTCCCTTTGTTTCATCTACGAATTGCTCTTTAAACTATAGAACACTTGAGGAAGGGGTTTGGAACGTTTACTACTTTATATGTTTTGATGACGGGTCTCACGTCTGCATCGTATCTGATACGAGACTTTATTGCATTTACGCTTATCTGTATTGTTTATTCTCCCTCAATAAAAACCTGTTGAATTTAAAAAAAAAAAAAAAAAAAAAATCACCTGACTGGGGCGGAGTAATAAATCACCAGTATATAAGCAGGTGGTAGGGAGAGTGTTCTGTTGTGTTGTTATGGCGCCTCCAGCCAGCAGGTGGCGCTGTGTCACAGTGTGCTCCTAGGTAATGTTATGGCGCCTCCAGCCAGCAGGTGGCGCTGTGTCGCACTGTGCTTGTAGCTGGTGCTTCCCTTTGGAAAGTGATAAAGTCAGATCACCTCATATCATCTCACAGACACACAGGGTTATTCAGAGAGAGGTGAAAAGCAGGAGAATGACTGGAGAATGGAAAATTCTAGGTCAAAATAGCCGATTTGGAAAGTGAGATGAAAGGGAGAATTTTTCTGGTTTGGCTATTTTGACCTAGAATTTTTCATTCTCCAGTCATTCACCTGATTTTCACCTCTCTCTGAATAACCCTGACAGTGTTTTGAGTCTCAAACTGCAGCTACACGTCCTGCAAATAAATCACATATTGGGGCGGCGTCTGTGAGTCAATTTCGGATAGTTTTACATTCTAGAGGTTTATGTTTATCTGGGCCTTTTCTTATACCTATTCATATTTATTAGTGTTGTAGTTTAACGAATGAGGCATCAATAAAGTTATTCAATACAGACGTGTGAGGAAAGAGTCGTCTGTCTGTATGAAGAAAGTTTAGGAATCTCTGCAGTGAGGGCAGAACAGAGAGCGCTTTCCCCCTGCTAATAGGGTTATCATTTTATAATTATGCGTCCTAGCCCTCTGTAATGTGCTGAGGTTACTCGGCTGACACCGGCACAGGAAGATTGTGACCCTGAGAGATGAGAACCGTAAGGAAACCTTCTCTTTAGGATCGATTGTTTGGCCCGGGAAGTGGCCGAGTCGACCCCTGCTGCTGGAGAGGACAATACTCAAGTTCTGTTAGTGTCCTAGGAAGGAGTAGGCTTTTATTTGTGTTTTATTTTCTCTTTGGGACTTAATGGAAACGGTGACTATACCACCAATAATGAACATCCCAAAACACTGAAAGGATCAGATGCAGTAAATGTGCTGCAGACAGGTAATAAAATGGTGAGATCTGCTTACACGGGGGTCTGCATTATCAACATACAGTCAGATGCAGTAAATGTGCTGCAGACAATTAAATGGTGAGATCTCCTGCTTATGGGGGTTTGTAGTGATCAGAATGAGATTATTAGCAATGCAATATCTGTATGTGCTGCATAATGCCTGTGTATGGCAATTACAGCAACACCTTGTATCTGTATGTGCCGCATAATGCCTGTGTATGGCAATTACAGCAACACCTTGTATCTGTATGTGCCGCATAATGCCTGTGTATGGCAATTACAGCAACACCTTGTATCTGTATGTGCTGCATAATGCCTGTGTATGGCAATTACAGCAACACCTTGTATCTGTATGTGCCGCATAATGCCTGTGTATGGCAATTACAGCAACACCTTGTATCTGTATGTGCCGCATAATGCCTGTGTATGGCAATTACAGCAACACCTTGTATCTGTATGTGCCGCATAATGCCTGTGTATGGCAATTACAGCAACACCTTGTATCTGTATGTGCCGCATAATGCCTGTGTGTGGCAATTACAGCAACACCTTGTATCTGTATGTGCTGCATAATGCCTGTGTGTGGCAATTACAGCAACACCTTGTATCTGTATGTGCTGCATAATGCCTGTGTATGGCAATTACAGCAACACCTTGTATCTGTATGTGCCGCATAATGCCTGTGTATGGCAATTACAGCAACACCTTGTATCTGTATGTGCTGCATAATGCCTGTGTGTGGCAATTACAGCAACACCTTGTATCTGTATGTGCTGCATAATGCCTGTGTATGGCAATTACAGCAACACCTTGTATCTGTATGTGCTGCATAATGCCTGTGTGTGGCAATTACAGCAACACCTTGTATCTGTATGTGCCGCATAATGCCTGTGTATGGCAATTACAGCAACACCTTGTATCTGTATGTGCCGCATAATGCCTGTGTGTGGCAATTACAGCAACACCTTGTATCTGTATGTGCTGCATAATGCCTGTGTATGGCAATTACAGCAACACCTTGTATCTGTATGTGCTGCATAATGCCTGTGTATGGCAATTACAGCAACACCTTGTATCTGTATGTGCTGCATAATGCCTGTGTATGGCAATTACAGCAACACCTTGTATCTGTATGTGCCGCATAATGCCTGTGTATGGCAATTACAGCAACACCTTGTATCTGTATGTGCTGCATAATGCCTGTGTATGGAAATTACAGCAACAGCTTGTATCTGTATGTGCTGCATAATGCCTGTGTATGGCAATTACAGCAACACCTTGTATCTGTATGTGCTGCATAATGCCTGTGTGTGGCAATTACAGCAACACCTTGTATCTGTATGTGCTGCATAATGCCTGTGTATGACAATTACAGCAACACCTTGTATCTGTATGTGCCGCATAATGCCTGTGTATGGCAATTACAGCAACACCTTGTATCTGTACTGTACAGGGATTTACACTCATTATAACCCCTGAATCTTATCCCTGTACAGCAGCGACTGACCGCACAGCTCTCCCTGTGTTCTGACAAATCCCTGGCTGCTGGAATGCTGCAGTAAAGTTTGTTACAGTGAGGGTGGGGGCTGCTATTTGCAGCTTGTTTTATGCCTCTCCAGAGTGACAGGAGAGAGATAAAACAAAGGATTTTGTTTCTCCACAGGGGGCGCACTAATCTTGCTTTAACATTGGAAATGTAAAATGTGTTTTTTATTTGCTGATTGGTTTTTAATGCTTTGCAATGAAAAATTGAGTTAACTCAATCTTGGTGCGGAAGGAGTTAAATAGATTGGATCGCTGTATGTGTTTGCTGATGAGCATAAAGAGGTGTATTTTGTGCTGTGGGTTCTCAATGTGAGTCTGTGATACTGAGGTTGCGCGCAGCTCTCTACGCAGACACGTCCGGTCCGGCGGGCGGGTAGTGACAGGTTGCGGCTGAGCGCGGCAGTTTGCGGTTATTATACAGTGATTTTACTTACATGAGACCTTGCCGAGCAGGGATGTGGGTTTCGGGGGGGAGCTGCCCTCCCTGGATTTCATACTGGTGTGAAAATCGTTTAACATGTTCTGCTGGAAAATCACAACTTTAACTTTCTGTATGTAATGGGCCGACGTGGAGAAACTTCCCAACGCATCCAGCATAGCCGCAGCCACGTCAGAGGAGGAAACCTGAGCACTGCCTGGAAACACAGACATAAAACACAGTGACACCCCGGAAACAGCACATTGAACCCCAAAATCAAAACATGACATCGGCTGCTGCCTCACAGGAATCATTCTATGTGTCCTGCCCCTCATTTATATCCGCAAAATCCTTCTTACTCACAATTTCTTTTGTATTTTGGGGTGCAGGTCTCTGGGGTGAGGTGTCTGCCCCCCTCTTTAGAAGTCACTAGGATTTCATTATCTTTGTGATTGTGTTGATCATTACTGTGAGTTTTATTGCTGTGCAGCTCTGTGATACGCTCATACACACTGCACATTACTTTGCGTTTTATTGCTGTGGATTCTGTGATACGCTCATATACACCGCACATTACTGTGAGTTTTATTGCTGTGGATTCTGTGATACGCTCATACACACTGCACATTACTTTGCGTTTTATTGCTGTGGATTCTGTGATACGCTCATACACACTGCACATTACTTTGCGTTTTATTGCTGTGGATTCTGTGATACGCTCATACACACCGCACATTACTGTGAGTTTTATTGCTGTGGATTCTGTGATACGCTCATACACACCGCACATTACTGTGAGTTTTATTGCTGTGGAGCTGTTATGCACATACACACCGCACATTACTGTGCGTTTTATTGCTGTGGAGCTCTGTGATATGCTCATACACACCGCACATTACTGAATCACAGCGCTCCACAGCACTAAAACGTGTGTGTCTGTGTGTTTGCGTACCTGTGCCCAGAGCCGGGAAGGCTACGGATGTGGCCTTGTGTTTTTCACACTGCTGCAGAGCTTCAGTCATGCATTCCTTGATCCTGTCTGCTGTGGAATTTGAGAGATGGACGTGGAGGATCTTCTTGCAGAGCAGGTTCCCGGCCTGTGTGATGATGTGCCCTTTGTGAGGCTGAGCTCCTGGAAGATGGACATTGGGATAAATAAAACGGTGAGTGGAAATGCTGGATTTTTCTCAGACTGTGGATATGATGTTTGTGCTCGCAGTCAGGAGGGTCTGTGTCTGGATGTCCTAGAGGCCACCAGCTGCCAGGTGTAGGAGGTGGATCTTATGGTATGTCGGTAAAATGAGGTCCGACCTATCAATGCGCCTGATTTGTAAGAAGGAGCTCGGGTATAATGTCCCTGGGCCGAGCAGGAGCCATGGAAACCAGACATACAGTATGTTTCCCTCAGGCTTCACATGGGATCTTACAGTACAGGCACCACACCAACTTCAGCTTATTAGAAAGGTTTCATTATAGACTGGATAGACCCCCCTGACCTGAGCTCCCCCACTCACGGGCTTCTCTACACACGATGCCGATCCACCCTAGACTTGGGATTGCACACATGGTCCCAGCAGTCCGCGGTCAGACACCTTCCGGTCAGAGTGTTAAAACAGACAAAATCCAGCCGCAGCTTTTTTCTTGGTGATGTCCCTGATGATCACACACGGGGCCTTCATTTCCCTCGGACTCATATAAATGATTGACCTGCTCTCAGGAAAGTCTCACTTGGCTGGTAGCCGCGCTGATGAAGCCGGCTCCATGTGGGTGAAACGCGTTGGAGGGGACCAGACGTGCTATTCTGTTGTTTTATATTATTTGCCGGCTTTGATTTTAATCACGTCATGACCCGGTATATACATTAATAGGCTGTGCAAATACTAACCCGCCCATCACAAGGAGCCGAGTACAACCCTGTACCCTGAATAACTTGATATGAATTTCATGCTTGGCTGGTTATGGGGGCTGATAATTACATGTCAATATGCACTTGCGAGGAAAAATGGAATGAGAAAACACATACAGGGTTATTCAGAGAGAGGTGAAACTCTGGGGAACTTTTGGAGAAGTAAAAATTCTAGGTCAAAATAGTCAAACCAGAAAAATTCTCCCATTTATCTCACTTTCCAAATCGGCTTTCTGGTCTGGATTGTTCTATTCTCCTGCCAGTTCTCCTGGTTTTCACCTCTCTCTAACCCTGATTGTGGACACATTGGGCTATATTACAATCTAACGTTTACCGCATATTACAATCCAAACGCAAACAGGTTAAGTAACCCGTTAGCGTTTGGTATCTTGCGCTTCTCTGCGCGAGGTTATTGTACTTTGCGCTCCCTATACTTAACATGTGGAGCGCAAAGTGTTAATCGGCGCTGGAGGGTATCACTATCTCCCCATCAAACCAGGTTCGCTGTCTCGGAGTTGCACTCGACTCGGCCCTTTCCTTCATCCCCCACATCAAGTCTCTTTCCTCCTCCTGCCGATACCAACTATATAATATTTCCAGAATTCGGCCATTTCTTACCGCTGTCACCACAAAACAACTCATACACGCCCTGGTAATCTCCCGACTCGACTATTGCAATAATCTCTTATCTGGCCTCCCTCTGTCCCACCTCTCCCCCCTACAATCCATCCTGAACGCCTCCGCCAGGCTAATTCACCTCACCCGCCGCTCTGTCTCTGCCGCTCCCCTCTGCGAGTCCCTTCACTGGCTCCCCATCCACTGCAGAATTAAGTTCAAAATCCTTATCCTTACCTACAAAACCCTCACTAACTCAGCTCCCCACTACCTGTCCTCACTAATCACCAAATACACCCCAGCCCGCTCCCTAAGGTCAAACAGTGACCTGCGCCTAGCTTCTCCCCGCATCACCTCTTCCCATGATAGACTGCAGGATTTCTCACGCGCAGCCCCCACTCTCTGGAACGCTCTCCCTCGTACTGTCAGACTTTCCCCTAACTTCTCTTCCTTCAAACGCTCCCTTAAAACGTTCCTATTTAGGGAAGCGACCCCCCCAACTCACTGACGCAACCATCAATCACTCTCACCTTACAGTCCTCTCCTCCTGTTTCCAACCCCAACCCTCCCAGATTGTGAGTTCCTACGGGAATAGGGCCCTCATCTCCTCCTGTACTGTTTGTCAAATGTTGATCAATGTATTGTAACCCTGTCTATACTGTGCTTATTGTACAGCGCTGCGGAATATGCTGGCGCTTTATAAATAAAGAATAATAATTACAAAGTCCTATTAACGTCCGGCTCTGATTAGTGGAAAGTGAACCACAGCCAGGACTTGGTGTTAAGGAAGGAAAGGGACCTCAGTTAGGAGAGAACACTAAAGAGACATTTACATATCAGTTTACAGAGGAGGAGGTTCTACAGCAGCTGTCTAAAGTAAAGACAAATAAGTCAATGGGGCCTGATGGGATCCACCCTAAATTATTAAAAGAGCTCAGTGATGTAATAGCAAAACGCTAACAGATTTATTTAACCAATCCTTGTTAACGGGAGTCGTCCCAGAAGACTGGAAATTAGCAAATGTTGTGCCCATTTACAAGAAGGGTAGTAGGGAGGAATCGGGGAACTATAGGCCAGTTAGTCTTACGTCAGTAGTGGGGAAATTAATGGAAACCATGTTAAAGGAAAGGATTGTTGAACATCTAAAAACACATAGATTACAGGATCAGAAACAACATGGGTTTACCTCAGGGAGATCATGCCAAACTAATCTTATTGATTTTTTTGATTGGGTAACAAAAATAATAGACACAGGTGGTGCAGTAGACATTGCTTATTTAGATTTCAGTAAGGCTTTTGATACTGTTCCGCATAGAAGGCTTATCAATAAATTGCAATCTTTGAGCTTGGATTCCAATATTGTTGAATGGATTAGGCAGTGGCTGAGTGACAGGCAACAGAGGGTTGTGGTAAATGGAGTTTATTCGGCACAAGGTCTTGTTACCAGTGGGGTACCTCAGGGGTCAGTACTTGGACCCATTCTCTTAATATTTTTATTAGTGATATTGCAGAAGGTATTAATGGAAAAGTATGTCTTTTTGCTGATGACACAAAGATTTGCAACAAGGTTGACGTTCCTGGAGGGATCAGCCAAATGACAAATGATTTAGGTAAACTAAAAAAATGGTCGGAGTTGTGGCAATTGAGTTTTAATGTGGATAAGTGCAAGATAATGCACCTGGGACGTAAAAACCCAAGGGCTGAATATAGAATATTTGATACAGTCCTAACCTCAACATCTGAGGAAAGGGATTTAGGGGTTATTATTTCAGAGGATCTAAGGGTAAGTAGTCAATGTAATAGAGCAGCAGGAAATGCTAGCAGAATGCTTGGAAATGCTGGCAGAATGCTTGGTTGTGTAGGGAGAGCCTGTATTAGCAGTAGGAAAAGGGAAGTGCTCATGCCACTGTACAGAGCACTGGTGAGACCTCACTTGGAGTACTGTGTGCAGTACTGGAGACCGTATCTCCAGAAGGATATAGACCTCTTAGAGAGAGTTCAGAGAAGGGCTACTAAAATGGTGTACGGCTTGAAGGAGAAGAGTTACCAGGAAAGGCTTAATGATCTTAACATGTACAGCTTGGAAAAAAGACGAGACAGAGGAGATATGATAGAAACATTTAAATACGTAAAGGGAATCCACAAGGTAGAGGAAGGGAGTATATTTAAAAGGAAACAAAATAGCAAAACAAGAGGACATAGTCTTAGATTAGAGGGGCAAAGGTTTAAAAGTAACATCAGGAAGCATTATTTTACTGAGAGGGTGGTGGATACATGGAACAGCCTTCCAGTAGAAGTGGTAGAGGCCAAAACAGTAATTGAATTTAAGCAGGCATGGGATAGGCATAAGGCTATCCTAAACAAAAGATAAATCCAGGTAAAGTATCCATGTAATTGGGCGACTAGATGGGCCGAAAGGTTCTTATCTGCCGACATTTTTCTATGTTTCTATGTTTCTATGTTAATGGATTCCGCTTCTGCACAATCCGTTAACACCATCCAGAAAAAATAAAAATAATCCTAAACTCACCCGCTGTCCCGCGACGAGGACCGCCTCCTCCGTCCGACGGGAGCAGGGAAAGACTGGGGGAAAAAGTCGTCCCCCCCCCAGTCTCTCCCTGCGTATCACTACCTGACCGGCCGGTTCACGCGAGGCGAGATCCGGCTGGTCATGTGACCAGCAGGGGGAAACTCTGAGTCCTATGGACTCCATCGAGTGGATGCTCGCGGTTGCGCTCAGCGCTGCCGCGAGCGTCCAAGATTTTACGCTCGCTAACAATGCACGCAGCATTTTAAATTTAAAGTTAAAACACAGGCGCAAGGGGAAAAACTGCGGGCACATTTGTTCCTCCCTTGCGCCGGCGTTTTAAAGCTGGGATTGTAATCGAGCCCATTGCGTCTATGGGAAGTTATCACCGTTTCCTAGCGGTTAAGCCGTGAAATTGCTGATAAATCTTAGAATTGCTGTGTTTATCAATATCCTTTAAATTGCTGCTTCATTCATTGACCTTGGAGGTTAATTATCGCTACGCGGCTGATACCATGTAATGCCCCGTACATAAAGGGGTTAAAAGGATTGGCTGCGATGCTGCGGGAACCACCTGACAATACCGAGTGATCTATTATCATCGCTATTAGTGACATTAATATAATAATCTCAGGGCCCTATTACATTCTTTGCGCACAATTTTGCACCGGCGCAAAAACGCATTAACGCGAGGGGCAAAACCCTTTGCGCTGAATGTCGTATTACAACGTTCACGCACAAAATGAGTGTTAATGTCTAACGCAGGTGAACCCTTTGCGAGCGCAATTTACTGCGCGCATCCTATACTTAACATTGTGAGCACAAATGAGTTTGTGCGCTGGTACGCAGATGGTATTACAATCTATGCGGAAAATTTAACGCACAGCGTTTGCGCACATAAATTTAATGTCTTTGAAAAGCTGGTGTTAACGGCAAATCTGAACGACCTGACTGAACCCAAATACACCAGCACGAAAAAACCAATACAGCAAAGTATAGATACACATTCTACACATACCCAAGCTCTCACTTTTATTGTTTGGGTGTGTTTTTATTATTGATGCAGCATATATGCGCAGATTCTGGCAGGCACAAAAACTGAACGGGAGACAATTATGGTTCTTAATTCTGATTGGCTGAATCGCGTGAAAAAACAGTCCGCACACTGATTTCTGAGCGCAACGTTACTGCGTGTCCGTTTTACGCGCGTTATTTTTCGACAGATGAAAAAATGCACGCGGATTGTAAACGTTTAATGCTTCGCACACAAATTAACACGCTGCGTGAGCGTTTTTGCGCACAGATTGTAATAGGGCCCTCAGTGTATTAATAGGAGGTGATGTTTCTGCTGGGAATTGGATTTTATGTTGCGCATTCACTCTGCCATTTATTAAAGTGCGGTTTTAAAGTGAAGTTATGTGACACGCTACATGCTATGGCGAATAAATAACATAATATGAGATGATTGTTGGTTTAATTCGTCGTCTAGGCTAATCCTTCCTGACCAGCAGGGGTGCAGTATATCCACTCGGGGTGCGGTATATCCACTCGGGGTGCGGTATATCCACTCGGGGTGCGGTATATCCACTCGGGGTGCAGTATATCCACTCGGGGTGCGGTATATCCACTCGGGGTGCGGTATATCCACTCGGGGTGCGGTATATCCACTCGGGGTGCAGTATATCCACTCGGGGTGCGGTATATCCACTCGGGGTGCGGTATATCCACTCGGGGTGCGGTATATCCACTCGTGCGGTATATCCACTTGGGGTGCGGTATATCCACTCGTGCGGCATATCCACTTGGGGTGCTCCAATTCTTACTACTCTCAGGAAACGCCGAGCTTTTAGATTCTGTTTGGGAACGTCCAGACATCAGACGCTGCGACGTGACGTCCACTTATCCCCTCATTCTGTCCTCAATAAGGGGCGACCTGGTAATGAAGTGGTGACTTTATGTACATGCAGTGACAGGATGAACACAGGGTCCATGGATGTGCTCCCTAGTGACATCGGCCACACATACCGGCGCAGATTCCGTGAAATGACCCTTACCGAGCTGTTTACATTCATCCTCAACGCTCTGACCCGCAGCCTCCAGAATGGCTTTAGAAACACCTGAAAGAGGGAGACACAACAGAGGTCACATTGTACACCGCTACCCTATACATCAGGCTTAGAGCGCGTACAGTGTCTGACACAAATACGCGGTGTTCAGTGTATATACAGGCTTATACAGATACATGCAGGGTTATTCAGAGAAAGGTGAAACTCAGGAGAATGACTGGAGAAGTTAAAATTCTAGGTCAAAATAACCAAACCAGAAAAATTCTCTTTTAATTTGAGAAGAAAAAAAAAGTGTTCTGTACTGACAGATGTCAGATATCCTTTTTATAAACAATAAGTCACTTAGTTTTTGGGGTTTATTACAAGACAGTTTCATGGCTGCTTTTCGTTCCCTCAGACACTCCTCTCATACACAGAGATAGGGAGGGGCTTCCCGTTCCCTCAGACACTCCTCTCACACACAGAGATAGGGCGGGGCTTCCCGTTCCCTCAGACACTCCTCTCATACACAGAGATAGGGCGGGGCTTCCCGTTCCCTCAGACACTCCTCTCATACACAGAGATAGGGCGGGGCTTCCCGTTCCCTCAGACACTCCTCTCATACACAGAGATAGGGCGGGGCTTCCCGTTCCCTCAGACACTCCTCTCATACACAGAGATAGGGCGGGGCTTCCCGTTCCCTCAGACACTCCTCTCATACACAGAGATAGGGCGGGGCTTCCCGTTCCCTCAGACACTCCTCTCACACACAGAGATAGGGCGGGGCTTCCCGTTCCCTCAGACACTCCTCTCATACACAGAGATAGGGCGGGGCTTCCCGTTCCCTCAGACACTCCTCTCATACACAGAGATAGGGCGGGGCTTCCCGTTCCCTCAGACACTCCTCTCATACACAGAGATAGGGCGGGGCTTCCCGTTCCCTCAGACACGCCTCTCACACACAGATAGGGCGGGGCTTCCCGTTCCCTCAGACACTCCTCTCATACACAGAGATAGGGCGGGGCTTCCCATTCCCTCAGACACTCCTCTCATACACAGAGATAGGGCGGGGCTTCCCGTCCCTCAGACACGCTCTCACACACAGATAGGGCGGGGCTTCCCGTTCCCTCAGACACTCCTCTCATACACAGAGATAGGGCGGGGCTTCCCGTTCCCTCAGACACTCCTCTCACACACAGAGATAGGGCGGGGCTTCCTGTTCCCTCAGACACGCCTCTCACACACAGAGATAGGACGGGGCTTCCCGTTCCCTCAGACACTCCTCTCATACACAGAGATAGGGCGGGGCTTCCCGTTCCCTCAGACACTCCTCTCACACACAGATAGGGCGGGGCTTCCCGTTCCCTCAGACACTCCTCTCACACACAGAGATAGGACGGGGCTTCCCGTTCCCTCAGACACTCCTCTCACACACAGATAGGAGGGGCTTCCCGTTCCCTCAGACACGCCTCTCACACACAGATAGGGCGGGGCTTCCCGTTCCCTCAGACACTCCTCTCACACACAGAGATAGGGTGGGGCTTCCCGTTCCCTCAGACACGCCTCTCACACACAGAGATAGGGCGGGGCTTCCCGTTCTCTCAGACACTCCTCTCACACACAGAGATAGGGCGGGGCTTCCCGTTCCCTCAGACACTCCTCTCACACACAGAGATAGGCCGGGGCTTCCCGTTCCCTCAGACACTCCTCTCACACACAGAGATAGGGCGGGGCTTCCCGTTCCCTCAGACACTCCTCTCACACACAGAGATAGGGCAGGGCTTCCCGTTCCCTCAGACACTCCTCTCACACACAGAGATAGGGCGGGGCTTCCCGTTCCCTCAGACACTCCTCTCACACACAGAGATAGGGCGGGGCTTCCCGTTCCCTCAGACACGCCTCTCACACACAGATAGGGCGGGGCTTCCCGTTCCCTCAGACACTCCTCTCACACACAGAGATAGGCCGGGGCTTCCCGTTCCCTCAGACACTCCTCTCACACACAGAGATAGGCGGGGCTTCCCGTTCCCTCAGACACTCCTCTCACACACACAGATAGGGCGGGGCTTCCCGTTCCCTCAGACACTCCTCTCACACACAGAGATAGGGCGGGGCTTCCCGTTCCCTCAGACACTCCTCTCACACACAGAGATAGGGCGGGGCTTCCCGTTCCCTCAGACACTCCTCTCTCACACACAGAGATAGGCGGGGCTTCCCGTTCCCTCAGACACTCCTCTCACACACACAGATAGGGCGGGGCTTCCCGTTCCCTCAGACACTCCTCTCACACACAGAGATAGGGCGGGGCTTCCCGTTCCCTCAGACACTCCTCTCATACACAGAGATAGGGCGGGGCTTCCCGTTCCCTCAGACACTCCTCTCACACACAGAGATAGGGCGGGGCTTCCCGTTCTCTCAGACACTCCTCTCACACACAGAGATAGGGCGGGGCTTCCCGTTCCCTCAGACACTCCTCTCACACACAGAGATAGGGCGGGGCTTCCCGTTCCCTCAGACACTCCTCTCATACACAGAGATAGGGCGGGGCTTCCCGTTCCCTCAGACACTCCTCTCACACACAGAGATAGGGCGGGGCTTCCCGTTCCCTCAGACACGCCTCTCACACACAGATAGGGCGGGGCTTCCCGTTCTCTCAGACACTCCTCTCACACACAGAGATAGGGCGGGGCTTCCCGTTCCCTCAGACACGCCTCTCACACACAGAGATAGGGCGGGGCTTCCCATTCCCTCAGACACTCCTCTCACACACAGAGATAGGGCGGGGCTTCCCGTTCTCTCAGACACTCCTCTCACACACAGAGATAGGGCAGGGCTTCCCGTTCCCTCAGACACTCCTCTCACACACAGATAGGGCGGGGCTTCCCGTTCTCTCAGACACGCCTCTCACACACAGATAGGGCGGGGCTTCCCGTTCTCTCAGACACTCCTCTCACACACAGAGGGCCTCGTCCACTGACTGCAGTAATCGATATAGTGTGGCGAGGCTGCGGTGTACCGTTATTGCCAGGTAACAAATCTTTATGAAGGGGCCGAGACATAAGAGCGCCATTGGGCAGCGAGAGAAGAAAGTGCCTAATTTGTGTAAAATTAAATTGTTCCAGGATAGTGGGCGCCTTGCACCCCTCCGGTATCGGGATGTCTTTAAACTGTCCGTCTGATATCACATGTACAGCCATCAATCTTGGTTGAGAAGTAAATCTTGTTCGCAAAGAAGGCAACACTCCCCCTGGGAATACCGGATTGAACGAGATGGGTATCAGTGGAGCGGGAGAGGAAGAGAGAGAATGCGATATTCTGAGTCGGTGCCACAGTTGAAGCGTGCATCCAATTGATGGTATCGAGTGGTATCCTTTAGGTATCTGGTCTATTAAAAGCCATGGTAAAACCCACATCGGGAGCCAATTGTAGCGCTTTCTAAATCAAGCCATCGTTTCTCTGCGGAGACTGCCATCCAATCAATGATCCGTGTGAGGTGTGATGTGTAGTAGTAAAGTCGTATATCAGGCAGAGCCAGTCCGCCTTGGGCAATTGAGAGGCACATGACCGAATATTTCATACAGGGGCGTTGTTTGGCCCAGATGAAGGCAAGAAATAGTTTGCGGAGTTGGACTAGAAATCCTTGTGGTACGGATACGGGCAAGGTTTGGAGTAGATACAGGGCTCTGGGCAGCACGTTCATCTTTAATACACCTATCCTCCCGAACCAGGAAAGGTGTCTCGAGGACCATTGATCTAGGTCACTCTGGATTGAACTCAAAAGTTTGTCATGGTTCAGAGCGGGGAGACAGGAAATATCCGCACAGATCCAGACCCCTAGATATTTCAGTTTCTCCGCGCACCACTGGAACCCAAATCGTCCCAGCGTCCCAAGAGTCCCAGCAGTCGCAGCTGGTAGGGAAATGTTTAATATTTCAGATTTATCTTCGTTGATAGCCAATCCCGCTATCGCCCCATAATGTTGAAGTTCCAGAACAACCACTGGCAATGAAAGTTCTGGATCCGTCAGGAAGAACATCAAGTCGACCGCATAGGCAGAGATCTTATGTCTGTGGGCGTAGCCCTGAAGGCCTGGTATCAACGTGTTGGCGCAAATAGACTATAGAAGGGGCTCAAGTGCCAGGGCAAAAAGAAGGGGTGACAGAGCATCCCTGTTGTGTCCCGTTTTGTATTGGGAAACCCGGAGTTAGCACTCCGTTAACTCGAACCCTGGCAGCCGGAGCTGAATATAGCGCAGAGATCCATTTCATGAATCCCTCCCCTAGGCCAAACACTTGAAAGAGGGTCTTATGGCCCTATCAAAAGCCTTCTCCGCATCAGTGGAAAGCAGTAAGAGCGGTGTATGATCTTTAGCGGCCAGAGTCACTGCATTGAGAACCCTAGTCGTAGCATCCCGTGACTCTCTCCCAGGGATAAACCCCACTTGATCTGGATTCACTAAGTTCGGCAAAAAACTCTGCAATCGTGTAGCTAAGACGCGTGCCAAGAGTTTAATGTCAGAGTTAAGGAGGGATATGGGTCTAGAACTCGAGCTGATGAGTAACTCCTTACCCGGTTTAGGGATTAATGAGATTGTCGCCGCCAATGCAGTTAGATGAAGTGTTCCCTCCTCGAGCAAGGAGTTAAATGTATTCAGCATGTGTGGAAGAAGTTCAGGGTGCAGTTTCTTATAGTATTCTGCGGGGAGCCCATCGGACCCGGGCATTTAAACGTCTTACTCTGTTTGAGGGCCAGCGCAAGCTCCTCTCCAAGAGTCGGTGAACCCAATTCTGACACCTCCCCTTCAGACAGAGTGTGGTGGATAGTACGTTGTAAATAATCTTTGATTATAGAGTGATCCAGTGAGGGATATTGGGTAGATTGAATGGAATATAACGAAGCAAAATATTAAATTATTTTATTGGGTTTGTGCCTCGTTTTCACTAGTTCTGTGATTACTGCACGATCCATTTTGGAAAGAATCCCTGTTTGTTTACAAAATTGTTTAAAAAGTTTATACATTGTAGAATAAATTATGTTTCAGAAATTAAATTATTTTTGGGTCACGACCAAGGACAATTAAGGGTCCACAGGTTGAGAACCACTGTTCTAGAGCACACATCAGAATGTATGCAGGTACATGGTGTTCGAGAGCACACAGCAGAATGGACGCAGATACAGTGGTTATCATGTTACACACATAGGGAGTATCACCTGCTTTCAGAGTGAAGTTGTTGTTGGATGAATTGACAATAATG
Source organism: Leptobrachium leishanense (assembly GCA_009667805.1). NCBI lineage: Eukaryota > Metazoa > Chordata > Amphibia > Anura > Megophryidae > Leptobrachium > Leptobrachium leishanense. The sequence continues at coordinate 5,667,467 of CM019069.1, read as the reverse complement.
TCAGTGTCTTCCTTCGTTATGTCGCCCGTCTTCACTTGGTAGATAATGGACCCGATCTTCATCTCGTGAACCCCCAGGGCGGGTGATGTCACTGTCCCAAATAACCCTGCGAGAGGGAGATAATTAGTGGCCCTCAGCCATAAGCCACACCCACTAACATGACATCACTAGATAATGCTGTCATCGTCTGCATGTAACCGGTTACTGGCTCAGCACAACACACAGACTGTACTGCATAAGTAACTGCAACTAGATTGCAAGCTCTTGAGCATTTATCCCACACACTGGCAGCTGCTAAATAGAGTTTTGGTTAAATAAACTTAAATATGTGATTATTTAAAGAATTGTTTTTTGTCCAAAACCTGTGTATTTAGTGAAATGCAGGAAAATAATATGTTTTAGGCTAATGTCAGACGGACGCAGTCTGAGTGCACTCTGCGTGTGTGCACAACGGACGGACGTACTGACTGAAGATACCGTAGACACCACACGGTCCATTTTTTTGTTGAAAAACGTACAAAAAAAAAAGGGAACTATGGGAAATAAAAATAATATGATAAAGGATATGAAAAGCCATTGTGTGCGTCAAGGTGCTGGACGTTGCAAATGCGCTGCGTCTGACATCTCCTCACTCACTCACTCAATGCTACGCGGATAAGGCGCACTCTGCGTGTCCGTCTAGCGGTTTTACGTTCTTGCGTCCATTTGCCATGTGCGTTGTGCGTGCGCAGTTCGGTGCACACGTACGTCGTGTGTGGGTCTATTGCTCATAATTCTATGCTACGACGGACATTAAACTGTGCGGCAACACGGACGTGATCACTGCGTTCGTCTGACGCCGGCCTTAAACCAAAACATCTCAAAACCATCTCCGTCCTGGACGTTTGCTCACCTGGACCCTTTGCCGAAGTGGATTTTGTTTTTGGCTTAGTCTGAGGCGTGTTAGACTTCGTGCGACGTGCGAGCTCCTGGGAGAAGGCCTGGGGCGAAATGTGACATAAATCCATAAAAACACCATGTTTCCAGAAAACACACTTTAAATTGACTTTCCCTCATCACTCCCTGCCTTTCCCTTGTCACTCTCTGCCTTTGCCTCCACTCGCTACCATTGCCTCGTCACTAGCTACCTTTGCCTCCACTCACTGCCTTTGCCTCGCCACTCGCTGCCTTTGCCTCCACTCACTGCCTTTGCCTCGCCACTCGCTGCCTTTCCCTACACTTGCTGCCTTTGCCTCGTCGCTCGCCTTTTCCTCCACTCGCTGCCTTTGCCTCGTCACTCGCCTTTCCCTCATCACTCGCTGCCTTTGCCACGTCACTCGCCGCCTTTGCCTCGTCACTCACTGCCTTTGCCTCATCACTCGCTGCCTTTGCCTCGTCACTCGCCTTTCCCTACACTCGCTGCCTTTGCCTCGCTACTCGCCTTTGCCTTGCCTTTTCCTCCACTCGCTGCCTTTGCCTCGTCACTCGCTGCCTTTGCCCTGTCACTTGCTGCCTTTGCCCTGTCACTTGCTGCCTTTGCCGTCACTTGCTGCCTTTGCCCTGTCACTCGCTGCCTTTGCCTCATCACTAGCCTTTCCAACCACTCGCTGCCTTTGCCCCGTCACTTGCTGCCTTTGCCTCATCACTCGCCGCTTTTGCCTCGTCACTCGCCTTTGCCTTGCCTTTTCCTCCACTCGCTGCCTTTGACTCGTCACTCGCTGCAATGCCCTGTCACTTGCTGCCTTTGCCCTATCACTTGCTGCCTTTGCCGTCACTTGCTGCCTTTGCCCTGTCACTCGCTGCCTTTGCCTCATCACTAGCCTTTCCCTCCACTCGCTGCCTTTGCCCCGTCACTTGCTGCCTATGCCTCATCACTCGCCGCCTTTGCCTCGTCACTCGCCTTTTCCTCCACTCGCTGCCTTTTGCCTCGTCACTCGCTGCCTTTGCCTTGTCACTCACTGCCTTTGCCCTGTCACTCGCTGCCTTTGCCCTGTCACTCGCTGCCTTTGCCCTGTCACTTGCTGCGCCTTTGCCCTGTTGCTCGCTGCCTTTGCCTCGTCACTCGCTGCCTTTGCCTCATCACTCGCTTTTTCCTCCACTCGTTGCCTTTTGCCTCGTCACTCGGTGCCTTTTGCCTTGTCACTCGCTGCCTTTGCCTTGTCACTCGCTGCCTTTGCCTCGTCACTCGCCTTTCCCTACACTCGCTGCCTTTGCCTCGACTTTTCCTCCACTCGCTGCCTTTGCCTCGTCACTCGCTGCCTTTGCCCTGTCACTTGCTGCCTTTGCCCTGTCACTCGCTGCCTTTGCCCTGTCACTCGCTGCCTTTGCCCTGTCACTTGCTGCCTTTGCCCTGTCGCTTGCTGCCTTTGCCCCGTCACTCGCTGCCTTTGCCTCATCACTCGCTGCCTTTGCCCCATCACTCGCTGCCTTTGCCTCATCACTCGCCTTTTCCTCCACTCGCTGCCTTTTGCCTCGTCCTCGCTGCCTTTGCCTCGTCACTCGCTGCCTTTGCCTCGTCATTCGCTGCCTTTGCCTCGTCACTCGCCTTTCCCTACACTCGCTGCCTTTGCCTCGTCTTTTCTTCCCCTCGCTGCCTTTGCCTCGTCACTCACTGCCTTTGCCCTGTCACTTGCTGCCTTTGCCCTGTCACTTGCTGCCTTTACCCTGTCGCTCGCTGCCTTTGCCCTGTCACTCGCTGCCTTTGCCCTGTCACTCACTGCCTTTGACCTGTCACTTGCTGCCTTTGCCCTGTCACTTGCTGCCTTTGCCCTGTCGCTCGCTGCCTTTGCCCTGTCGCTCGCTGCCTTTGCCTCATCACTCGCCTTTTCCTCCACTCGTTGCCTTTGCCTCGTCACTCGCCTTTTCCTCATCACTCGCTGCCTTTGCCCCGTCACTCGCTGCCTTTGCCCGTCACTCGCTGCCTTTGACCCGTCACTCGCTGCCTTTGCCTCATCACTCGCCGCCTTTGCCTCGTCACTCGCCGCCTTTGCCTCGTCACTCGCCTTTTCCTCTACTCATTGCCATTTGCCTCGTCACTCGCTACCTTTCCCTCGTCACTCGCCTTTCCCTCCACTCGCTGCCTTTGCCTCGTTACTCGCTGCCTTTGCCTCGTCACTCGCCTTTCCCTCCACTCGCTGCCTTTGCCTCGTTACTCGCTGCCTTTGCCTCCACTCATTGCCTTTGCCTCGTTACTCGCTGCCTTTGCCTTATCACTCGCCTTTCCCTACACTCGTGCCTTTGCCTCGTCACTCGCCTTTGCTTCGCCTTTTCCTCCACTCGCTGCCTTTGCCCCGTCACTCACTGCCTTTGCCCTGTCACTCGCTGCCTTTGCCCCATCACTCGCTGCCTTTGTCCGTCACTCACTGCCTTTGCCCTGTCACTCGCTGCCTATGCCTCATCACTCGCCTTTGCCTCGCCTTTTCCTCCACTCGCTGCCTTTGCCTCGTCACTCGCTGCCTTTGCTGCCTTTGCCCTGTCACTCGCTGCATTTGCCTCATCACTCGCCTTTTCCTCCACTCGCTGCCTTTGCCTGTCACTCGCTGCCTTTGCTGCCTTTGCCCTGTCACTCGCTGCCTTTGCCTCATCACTCGCCTTTTCCTCCACTCGCTGCCTTTTCCTCCACTCGCTGCCTTTGCCCCGTCACTCACTGCCTTTGCCCTGTCACTCGCTGCCTTTGCCCCGTCACTCGCTGCCTTTGTCCCGTCACTCGCTGCCTTTGCCCTGTCACTCGCTGCCTATGCCTTATCACTCGCCTTTGCCTCGCCTTTTCCTCCACTCGCTGCCTTTGCCTCGTCACTCGCTGCCTTTGCTGCCTTTGCCCTGTCACTCGCTGCCTTTGCCTCATCACTCGCCTTTTCCTCCACTCGCTGCCTTTGCCCTGTCACTCGCTGCCTTTGTCCCGTCACTCTCTGCCTTTGTCCCGTCACTCGCTGCCTTTGCCCCGTCACTCGCTGCCTTTGCCCCGTCACTCGCTGCCTTTGCCCGTCACTCGCTGCCTTTGTCCCGTCACTCGCTGCCTTTGCCCTGTCACTCGCTGCCTATGCCTCATCACTCGCCTTTGCCTCGCCTTTTCCTCCACTCGCTGCCTTTGCCTCGTCACTCGCTGCCTTTGCTGCCTTTGCCCTGTCACTCGCTGCATTTGCCTCATCACTCGCCTTTTCCTCCACTCGCTGCCTTTGCCTGTCACTCGCTGCCTTTGCCTCATCACTCGCCTTTCCCTACACTCGTGCCTTTGCCTCGTCACTCGCCTTTGCCTCGCCTTTTCCTCCACTCGCTGCCTTTGCCTCGTCACTCACTGCCTTTGCCCTGTCACTCGCTGCCTATGCCTCATCACTCGCCTTTGCCTCGCCTTTTCCTCAACTCGCTGCCTTTGCCTCGTCACTCGCTGCCTTTGCTGCCTTTGCCCTGTCACTCGCTGCCTTTGCCTCATTACTCGCCTTTTCCTCCACTCGCTGCCTTTGCCCCGTCACTCGCTGCCCTTGTCCCGTCACTCGCTGCCTTTGTCCCGTCACTCGCTGCCTTTGCCCCGTCACTCGCTGCCTTTGTCCCGTCACTCGCTGCCTTTGCCCCGTCACTCGCTGCCTTTGCCCCGTCACTCGCTGCCTTTGTCCCGTCACTCGCCGCCTTTGCCTCATCACTCGCCTTTTCCTCCACTCGCTGCTTTTGCCTCGTCACTCGCTGCCTTTGCCTCGTCACTCGTTACCTTTCCCTCCACTCGCTGCCTTTGCCCCGTCACTCGCTGCCTTTGCCCCGTCACTCACTGCCTTTGTCCCGTCACTCGCTGCCTTTGCCCTGTCACTCGCTGCCTATGCCTCATCACTCGCCTTTGCCTCGCCTTTTCCTCCACTCGCTGCCTTGCCTCGTCACTCGCTGCCTTTGCTGCCTTTGCCCTGTCACTCGCTGCATTTGCCTCATCACTCGCCTTTTCCTCCACTCGCTGCCTTTGCCTGTCACTCGCTGCCTTTGCCTCATCACTCGCCTTTCCCGACACTCGTGCCTTTGCCTCATCACTCGCCTTTGCCTCGCCTTTTCCTCCACTCGCTGCCTTTGCCTCGTCACTCGCTGCCTTTGCCCTGTCACTCGCTGCCTATGCCTCATCACTCGCCTTTGCCTCGCCTTTTCCTCCACTCGCTGCCTTTGCCTCGTCACTCGCTGCCTTTGCCCTGTCACTCGCTGCCTTTGCCTTGTCACTCGCCTTTTCCTCCACTCACTGCCTTTTGCCTCGTCACTCGCTGCGTTTTGCCCCGTCACTCACTGTCTCTCCCTCGTCACTCGCTGCCTTTCCCTCATCACTCGCTGCCTTTCTCTCCACTCGCTGCGTTTGCCTCGTCACTCGCGGCCTTTCTCTCCACTCGCTGCCTTTGCCTCGTCACTCGCGGCCTTTCCCTCGTCACTCGCTGCCTTTCCCTCGTCACTCCCTGCCTTTGCCTCGTCACTCGCTGCCTTTGCCCTGTCACTCGCTGCCTTTGCCTTATCACTCGCCTTTTCCTCCACTCGCTGCCTTTTGCCCCGTCACTCGCTGCCTTTCCCTCATCACTCGCTGCCTTTCCCTCGTCACTCGCTGCCTTTCCCTCGTCACTCGCTGCCTTTGCCTCGTCACTCGCTGCCTTTGCCCCGTCACTCGCTGCCTCTCCCTCGTCACTCGCTGCCTTTGCCTCGTCACTCGCTGCCTCTGCCTCGTCACTCGCTGCCTTTGCCCCGTCACTCACTGCCTCTCCCTCGTCACTCGCTGCCTTTGCCCCGTCACTCGCTGCCTCTCTCTCGTCACTCGCTGCCTTTGCCTCGTCACTCGCTGCCTTTGCCTCGTCACTCGCTGCCTTTTGCCTCGTCACTCGCTGCCTTTTGCCTCGTCACTCGCTGCCTTTTGTCTCGTCACTCGCTGCCTTTGCCTCGTCACTCGCTGCCTTTGCCTCGTCACTCTCTGCCTTTGCCTCGTCACTCGCTGCCTTTGCCTTGTCACTCGCTGCCTTTTTGCCTCGTCACTCGCTGCCTATTGCCTCGTCACTCGCTGCCTTTGCCTCGTCACTCGCTGCCTTTTGCCTCGTCACTCGCTGCCTTTTTGACTCGTCACTCGCTGCCTTTTTGCCTCGTCACTCGCTGCCTTTTGCCTCGTCACTCGCTGCCTTTTTGCCTCGTCACTCTCTGCCTTTTTGCCTCGTCACTCGCTGCCTTTGCCTCGTCACTCGCTGCCTTTGCCTCGTCACTCTCTGCCTTTGCCTCGTCACTCGCTGCCTTTGCCTCGTCACTCGCTGCCTTTGCCTCGTCACTCTCTGCCTTTGCCTCGTCACTCGCTGCCTTTGCCTCGTCACTCGCTGCCTTTTTGCCTCGTCACTCGCTGCCTTTTGCCTCGTCACTCTCTGCCTTTGCCTCGTCACTCGCTGCCTTTGCCTCGTCACTCGCTGCCTTTTGCCTCGTCACTCGCTGCCTTTTGCCTCGTCACTCGCTGCCTTTTTGCCTCGTCACTCGCTGCCTTTTTGCCTCGTCACTCGCTGCCTTTTGCCTCGTAACTCGCTGCCTTTTTGCCTCGTCACTCGCTGCCTTTTGCCTCGTCACTAGCTGCCTTTTTGCCTCGTCACTCTCTGCCTTTTTGCCTCGTCACTCTCTGCCTTTTTGCCTCGTCACTCTCTGCCTTTGCCTCGTCACTCGCTGCCTTTGCCTCGTCACTCGCTGCCTTTGCCTCGTCACTCGCTGCCTTTTGCCTCGTCACTTCGCTGCTTTTTGCCTCGTCACTCGCTGCCTTTTTGCCTCGTCACTCTCTGCCTTTTTGCCTCGTCACTCTCTGCCTTTTTGCCTCGTCACTCTCTGCCTTTTTGCCTCGTCACTCGCTGCCTTTGCCTCGTCACTCGCTGCCCTTTTGCCTCGTCACTCGCTGCCCTTTGCCTCGTCACTCGCTGCCTTTTTGCCTCGTCACTCGCTGCCTTTTGCCTCGTCACTCGCTGCCTTTTTGCCTCGTCACTCGCTGCCTTTGTCTCGTCACTCGCTGCCTTTGCATCGTCACTCGCTGCCCTTTTGCCTCGTCACTCGCTGCCTTTTTGCCTCGTCACTCGCTGCCTTTTGCCTCGTCACTCGCTGCCTTTTTGCCTCGTCACTCGCTGCCTTTTGCCTCGTCACTCGCTGCCTTTGCCTCGTCACTCGCTGCCTTTGCCTCGTCACTCGCTGCCTTTTTGCCAGATGGGAAGGAATGATTGAAGCTGCGATGAGGTGGCTTTTGTTATAGTGACCCCCCCTCTCCCGCCCCGTCTTATCACTGGATAAGGCATACACACCATAATACACCCGTTGTCGCTGGGGTGTAGCACCACGCAGATCTCCTGGAGATGCTGGACGCCGCCTTTGCTGCTGAAGCTGAGGAACTCCTCAAACATTAAAGAAGCAGTTTTGTCCTTTGGGAATTTGAGATTTCCGGTTCCAATGGCCGGGAACGATATGGACTGTTTATTGTTACTGTCGGCTGTGTTCAGACACGCACTCACAATGCGCCGCAATACCTGCAAACACAAAGCCCACACACCAGTGACTTTATACCCTGATCACTACAGGAAGCCATGAAAAAAGATCTGCGCCATAAGCGGACACGGCGACTCAAGAAATGTCACTCCCTCCCGGCCACAGACCCACAGGGCGCCGCCATCTTGGCAAAGTAATCTGTGGTCCAATCAGAGGCCGGTGCTTGTAATGGTATGGAGGCCCTGGGGTATATTGTAATGGTATGGAGGCCCTGGGGTATATTGTAATGGTATGGATAAATGACGTGATCTGGGGGTAATTAAATTAATTTCACAGTATCTGCAATTTCAGTCCAATTTGTTTATTCACTAAGCTGTGAATTCGAAAAAATATAGGAAAACTGACAGTGAAATACGCTTTTAATTCGGTGCTGGTTCTCGCTTTAATTCGGTGCTGGTTCTCGCTTTAATTCGGTGCTGGTTCTCGCTTTTAATTTGGCGGTGGTTCTCGCTTTAATTTGGCGGTGGTTATCACTTTAATTCGCCGGTTTTCGCCGGCATCCAATAACTGCTCAGTGACTCTAATTTCGGCAAAATACGGTGACCATTCGCTAAATAGTGAATTCACTGTATTTTCGGTAAAATGGACTTGTTAAAATGCGAAGCACTGAAATTGTGTGAATAGACCAGTATGTCGCTTACATGGCGCCGCAAGCGAATAAATTTACCTTCTCAGAGGAGTTACTGGCTGCGTCCCACTCCGGGACCACCGTGTGAATGACAAGCGAACAGGACAGGCCACCTCCTGCTGTCACAAACAAGGAACCGTCTGTTGCTTGGGATCCTCCACTCACTTTATTGAGATTGTCCTGGAGATCTTTCCCGGCTTTATTAAACAATGCCCGGCTCGCCGCACCGCTGGTCAGATCCAGGTCCTTACCCACACTGTTAACAATTACGTCTGTCTGGACAACGAGAGAAAATGAGTCAAACACTAATATCAACACCCTCTTACAAGAGTGTGATCTCGCGCCCTGGATATATAATGTTAGAGGGTGGTATGTGGTCCTAGTAATGGAATAATAGAGGGTGGTATGTGGTCCTAGTAATGGAATAATAGAGGGAGGTATGTCGTCCTAGAAATGGAATAATAGAGGGTGGTATGTGGTCCTAGTAATGGAATAATAGAGGGAGGTATGTCGTCCTAGAAATGGAATAATAGAGGGAGGTATGTCATCCTAGTAATGGAATAATAGAGGGTGGTATGTGGTCCTAGTAATGGAATAATAGAGGGAGGTATGTCCTCCTAGTAATGGAATAATAGAGGGAGGTATGTGGTCCTATTAATGGAATAATAGAGGGTGGTATGTCGTCCTAGTAATGGAATAATAGAGGGAGGTATGTGGTCCTAGTAATGGAATAATAGAGGGTGGTATGTGGTCCTAGTAATGGAATAATAGAGGGAGGTATGTCCTCCTAGTAATGGAATAATAGAGGGAGGTATGTCCTCCTAGTAATGGAATAATAGAGGGAGGTATGTGGTCCTATTAATGGAATAATAGAGGGTGGTATGTCGTCCTAGTAATGGAATAATAGAGGGAGGTATGTGGTCCTAGTAATGGAATAATAGAGGGAGGTATGTCGTCCTAGAAATGGAATAATAGAGGGTGGTATGTTGTCCTAGTAATGGAATAATAGAGGGAGGTATGTCGTCCTAGAAATGGAATACAGTAATAGAGGGAGGTATGTTTTCCTAGTAATGGAATAATAGAGGGTGGTATGTCGTCCTAGTAATGGAATAATAGAAGGTGGTATGTGGTCCTAGTAATGGAATAATAGAGGGAGGTATGTCGTCCTAGAAATGGAATAATAGAGGGAGGTATGTGGTCCTAGAAATGGAGTAATAGAGGGAGGTATGTCCTCCTAGTAATGGAATAATAGAGAGAGGTATGTGGTCCTAGAAATGGAATAATAGAGGGTGGTATGTGGTCCTAGTAATGGAATAATAGAGGGAGGTATGTGGTCCTAGAAATGGAGTAATAGAGGGAGGTATGTCCTCCTAGTAATGGAATAATAGAGGGAGGTATGTGGTCCTAGAAATGGAATAATAGAGGGTGGTATGTGGTCCTAGTAATGGAATAATAGAGGGAGGTATGTCCTCCTAGTAATGGAAAAATAGAGGGAGGTATGTGGTCCTAGTAATGGAATACTAGAGGGAGGTATGTGGTCCTAGTAATGGAATAATAGAGGGTGGTATGTGGTCCTAGTAATGGAATAATAGAGGGAGGTATGTCCTCCTAGTAATGGAAAAATAGAGGGAGGTATGTGGTCCTAGTAATGGAATAATAGAGGGAGGTATGTGGTCCTAGTAATAGAATAATAGAGGGACGTATGTGGTCCTAGTAATGGAATAATAGAGGGTGGTATGTGGTCCTAGTAATGGAATAATAGAGGGAGGTATGTCGTCCTAGAAATTGAATAATAGAGGGTGGTATGTGGTCCTAGTAATGGAATAATAGAGGGAGGTATGTGGTCCTAGAAATGGAGTAATAGAGGGAGGTATGTCCTCCTAGTAATGGAATAATAGAGGGAGGTATGTGGTCCTAGAAATGGAATAATAGAGGGTGGTATGTGGTCCTAGTAATGGAATAATAGAGGGAGGTATGTCCTCCTAGTAATGGAAAAATAGAGGGAGGTATGTGGTCCTAGTAATGGAATAATAGAGGGAGGTATGTGGTCCTAGTAATGGAATAATAGAGGGAGGTATGTCGTCCTAGAAATGGAATAATAGAGGGTGGTATGTGGTCCTAGTAATGGAATAATAGAAGGAGGTATGTGGTCCTAGAAATGGAGTAATAGAGGGAGGTATGTCCTCCTAGTAATGGAATAATAGAGGGAGGTATGTAGTCCTAGAAATGGAATAATAGAGTGTGGTATGTGGTCCTAGAAATGGAGTAATAGAGGGAGGTATGTCCTCCTAGTAATGGAATAATAGAGGGAGGTATGTCCTCCTAGTAATGGAATAATAGAAGGTGGTATGTCGTCCTAGAAATGGAGTAATAGAGGGAGGTATGTGGTCCTAGTAATGGAATAATAGAGGGAGGTATGTAGTCCTAGTAATGGAATAATAGAAGGTGGTATGTCGTCCTAGAAATGGAGTAATAGAGGGAGGTATGTGGTCCTAGTAATGGAATAATAGAGGGAGGTATGTCCTCCTAGTAATGGAATAATAGAGGGTGGTATGTGGTCCTAGTAATGGAATAATAGAGGGAGGTATGTCGTCCTAGAAATGGAATAATAGAGGGTGGTATGTGGTCCTAGTAATGGAATAATAGAGGGAGGTATGTCCTCCTAGTAATGGAATAATAGAGGGAGGTATGTCCTCCTAGTAATGGAATAATAAAAGGTGGTATGTCGTCCTAGAAATGGAGTAATAGAGGGAGGTACAGTCTGGTCCAGAAATATTGGGACATGGACACAATTGTAACATCTTTGGCTCTATACACCACCACAATGGAGTTGGAATGAAACAAACACAATGTGCTTTAACTGCAGACTGTCAGCTTTAATTTGATGGTATGTACATCCAACTCAGGTGAACGGTGTAGGACTTACAGCAGTTTGGAGATGTGCCTCCCACTTGTTAAGGGACCAAAGGTAATGGGACAATTTGCTTCTCAGCTGTTCCTTTGCCAAGTGTGTGATATTCCCTCATTACCCCAATTACAATGTGCAGATAAAAGGCCCAGAGTTCATTTCAAGTGTGCTATTTGCATTTGGAATCTGTTGCTGTGAACTCTCAAGATGAGATCCAAAGAGCTGTCACTATCAGTGAAGCAAGCCATTATTAGGCTGAAGAAACAAAACAAACCCATCAGAGAGATAGCAAGAACATTAGGCGTGGCCAAAACAACTGTTTGGAACATTCTCAAAAAGAAGGAACGCACTGGTGAGCTCAGCAACACCAAAAGACCCGGGAGACCACGGAAAACAACTGTGGTGGATGACCGAAGAATTCTTTCCCTGGTGAAGAAAACACCCTTCACAACAGTTGGCCAGATCAAGAACACTCTCCAGGAGGTAGGTGTATGTGTGTCAAAGTCAACAATCAAGAGAAGACTTCACCAGAGTGAATACAGAGGGTTCACCACAAGATGTAAACCATTGGTGAGCCTCAAAAACAGGAAGGCCAGATTAGAGTTTGCCAAACAACACCTAACAAAGCCTTCACAGTTCTGGAACAAGATCCTATGGACAGATGAGACCAAGATCAACTTGTACCAGAGTGATGGGAAGAGAAGAGTATGGAGAAGGAAAGGAACTGCTCATGATTAGGGATGAGCTGTTCGGTTCGATGTGTTCAGAGTTCTATTCGAACATCGCCAGTTCGTATGTTTGCGAACTTCGAACATTTCCGCATGTTCGCAGCATGTTCGCCCACAATGCACCACAATGGACCACAATGCACTTTTTCCACTGGCCTGAAGCTTGTAATTGGCTACAGCCTTGCACCTGACCACAGTTTAGGTGCAAGACAGGTGCAAGACTATGCCAATCACGGCTCAGAGTCCTGATTGGGCAAATTTTTCCCAATCACGGGCTCACAGAGCTAAGTCCCGCAGCACACTATATAAGGCTTCACACAGCCCCAGCCTGTGTTTGTTGAGAGGAGATTGTTGTGTTAGTGTGTGTTCTCACTGCTAGTCTGCCACCAGCTACTGGGGGGTCTCATTTCTACAAAATATCTGGGAATTGTTCTAATCTTTTGTGTTCTCACTGCCAGTTTTTATTTGTTTTTACATATTTCTATACATCCTAGAAATCCGCCACTTCACGGGCAGGTTATGGGGACCTCCTGGGCACGATATTTGGAGGAATTTTTCATTTTTATTTTTAACCCTTATTTCATGGAAAACTCACTGTTCCTTTAACCCTTTCGCTGCTGAGGCTTTTCCCACCTCTGTGCTGAGCTCATTTTTACCGGTTTTGCTCATCATGTTTAAACGTGTTTTGAAGCTTATTTTAGTATATGACCCAGACATATTATATATCGTTCTTTCCGTCAGACTCGGCAGATTCATAATATGTCATTATTATATGTATACGTCATGACCTGTCTGTATATTACAACAAAAAATGCAATAAAATATGAATTTTCAATAATTTACAATGTGTAAAGTGTTTTTTTTTCACATTTTAACATGCGAGCAATTGCGGTTATATTTTGTATGGGGTGCGCTTGTTAAAAAAATTAGAAATGGGGTGTGTTACATTTTTTTTTGGGGAAAATTACACTATTTTTAGCAAACGCACCGCATACAGAAATCGTTAGTGCAGCATCATTGTTCACATTATAATTGAAATGGGAACAATATTGCTGCATTAACAAACCAAGAAAAAGAAAAAAACTTGTTTATTTTTTTTAAATTTTTTTAAAAAAAAAACTTTTTCACAGTCGTGTTTGGTATCGTTGGAACGGCCATGCTCTGGCCGATCCGACAGTACCAAACTTTAACCCCTAGCTGCCATGGATCGGGAGATAGGGGGTTCATTGGAACCCCCTATCTCCACCATTGGTGGCAGCTAGGGGTTAACTCCAGGACTGGCGTCATCGTGCTATGCTATGCACGATGACGCCATTCCTCAGGGGGAGTTCCCGGAGGCTTGGCCGACATCCAAGATGTCGGCCAGCTCCGGGAAAGGATCACAAACTGGCGCTTTTCAGCGCCGATTCGTGATCCGGCCCCCATGGGGCTAATGCCAGGTACCATTTGGAAGGGCAGGCTGTGCCCTTCCAAACGGTGCCTGGGTTAACCCCCTGCACCCCGCCGATCGGGCCGAAGGACCTCCCCCCCTCCCTTTCAGGCGCCTCCTCCGCACATGCGGGGGGGCGCCTGAATTAGGTGTCATCGCGCCCCCGCGATGACACCTAATTACTCCGGCGGCGGTTCCGGGTGCTGGGCTGACATCGAGGATGTCAGCCTGCACCGGGGGGGCCAGCGATCGGCCGGAACCCGGCCGAACGCTGGCCCCAAAGAGAGGACGCGCTCAGTGCATCCACCGCATGGAACGCTACCTGCGGTTGGACGTGCTGAGCGCGTCCGTAGCAGTGAAGTGGTTAAAAACGTTTTTTTTTTACTTTTTGTCCTTGTTGAGTCCCATTGACTTGCATTGAGTTCGGTTCGTGTTCGAGTTCGAACTCGAACTTTTGAAATTGTTCGAGTTCGAATGTGAACCGAGCACGGGGGGTGTTCGGCTCATCCCTACTCATGATCCTAAGCATACCACCTCATCAGTGAAGCATGGTGGTGGTAGTGTCACGGCGTGGGCATGTATGGCTGCCAATGGAACTGGTTCTCTTGTATTTATTGATGATGTGACGCTGACAAAAGCAGCAGGATGACTTCTGAAGTGTTTGGGGCAATATTATCTGCTCACATTCAGCCAAATGCTGCAGAACTCATTGGACGGCGCTTCACAGAGCAGATGGACAATGACCCAAAGCATACTGCAAAAGCAAGCAAAGAGTTTTTGAAGGGACAGAAGTGGAATGTTATGCAATGGCCAAGTCAATCACCTGACCTGAATCCCATTGAGCTGCATTTCACTTGCTGAAGACAAAACTGAAGGGAAAATGCCCCAAGAACAAGCAGGAACTGAAGACAGTTGCAGTAGAGGCCTGGCAGAGCATCACCAGGGATGAAACCCAGCGTCTGGTGATGTCTATGCGTTCCAGACTTCAGGCTGTGATTGACTGCAAAGGATTTGCAACCAAGTATTAAGAAGGGAAAGTTTGATTTATGATTATTATTCTGTCCCATTACTTTTGGTCCCTTAACAAGTGGGGGCACATCTGCAAACTGCTGTAAGTCCTACACTGTTCACCTGAGTTGGATGTACATACCCTCAAATTAAAGCTGACAGTCTGCAGTTAAAGCACATTGTGTTTGTTTCATTCCAACTCCATTGTGGTGGTGTATAGAGCCAAAGATGTTCGAACTGTGTCCATGTCACAAGATTTCTGGACCTGACTGTATGTCGTCCTAGTAATGGAATAATAGAGAGCGCTATCTGGAAGCCAATTACTTTGCTTGAGTATGTGTAATGCAGATGCACAGTATGGAGTTAAGTCATGCACCTGTCACGGAGACGCACAGTATGGAGGTGCACCTGGCCGGTAAGTTGGCTCAGTGTATGTGCTTGTGTTTTTTAGAATATATTGAAAACGTTGAGTAATTTCGTGTTTGGGGTCGCTCAGTTCCAGGGGTGAGCGGAGCGAGTGGCCGCAGTGAGCGAGGCGTCTTCCTGCTGGACACACCTCCACTCACTCCTCCAGATGATCATCTAATGAATCCGTGCACCGACGTCACCTCAGAGGGCAAACACACGGCACTGCCGGATGACCCTCTTTCAGCAACGTCTACAGAGGAGCAACATGGCAGATACCTGCTTTATGACGTGATGGATCCCTCCCCAGAAGGGACATTGCCAGGAAAGTGAACGTGTCAATGGACTCACGTGAACTCGGGTCAGCACTTACTGTTGAATCCTGAATATTTCCGTGACTTATCCGGATGGTCAGCCCCTCCCTGGTTATTAAGCTGCTGGGTTTGCTGCTTTGTTCTGCTTTTCTTGGGGAACGTTTCGCTTCTTCCCATTCCACGCTGCTCTCCGGGTCTGCCTCTGCTTTCTGATCCGAACCTCCATCTCTTAGAACAGTAACAAAGCTTTTAATGATCTCATCGCTATTGTCCACCAGATGGATCCTCTTCAAGCTGCTTTTCCCTCCGTTATCCTCAGCGTATTCCTTTATGGATTCGATTATATTTTCCACGCTTCGTTTCACAGGAAATCCGAAAATCCCTGAACTGACGGCAGGAATAGCGATGGAGCTGTGACCGTTCTGTGCCGCCAGCTCCAAGCTCCGCGTAATCACTTTCCTGAGGAGCCGCTCACATTTTGGCTGTGATGAAGAGTCCCACCGGGGTCCAACAGCGTGTATGACTTGTTTATACGGCAGATTACCTGGATCGGTCACTACAGAGTCGCCTGGCAATAGCTTTCCAATGTTCCTAATGATCTGGTCACAGTCAGCTTGTAGTTTGGGTCCAGCTGCATTCGACAGATCCAAGGCCAGACCCCCCACATGCTTCAGGTCTTCATTTGCTGCGTTGACAGCGACATCAACTCTGTGCCGACTCAGGTCACCTTTATATACCGCGATGGTCACTCCACCTGATATGGTTATTTGGAAATGGGAATCGCCGAGGTTTACCTCCCCGGCCGTGAAGCTGCTGTCCCCGTCCTTCTGTAAATAGATCACACAGTGGAAATCATTTTTTACTTTCCCCACATAATAATCTTCATTGTCCTTACAGAACGTCTTGGCTCCGGGTTTATCGATGCGCAGAGTGTCTGTACACAGAGAGGACAGAACCTTCTCTATGCAGGCGGCTGCCTCCAGCACACGGGGCTTTGACCCATTCAGAGTGATTGTCCTCTGATTGATTACATACTTCACGTTCATCTTTCCTATATCTCCCCAAAGCGGCTTCTTTTCATCCCCGAGGAAACGCGCGACGGCCATCGATTGGACGATGATTTCTTTCTTCATTGGAGTGTTTTCCCCTATAAACTCATGGACACTTTCATAAATATTATTTACGGCTGAGGAAATGCCGGAGATAACCACCTGGTCCTCAGCTCCTCTGGGACATTCCTCCATCAGAAACCTGCACTTCTCAGAATTAAAAGCATCTTGTAAGTGTCTGTGGAGTCTCTGCCACTCCACACTTTTTAGCAAACTTTTATCTTCAACAGTGACTTTGTTACAAACCAACTCTTGCGTGATAATTTTCTCGGCCTCGGACAAGTCCCTCGCGGACAAACCACTAAGTTTAATGGCGTCACGTTCCACCTCAAACACGGCATTAATGTTACGTTGTATGAAAAAGTCAGTGGACATCTCTTTGCTGTCAGCAAACTTGAGAAACTCCATGATATATTGATCAAAGGAGAGAGGTTTAGATTTTAGCTGCTGCTTTATACTTTGTATTTCGGATTTGGCGCTGCGCACTTCCTCTCCAAGGCCAATAAATTGCAAATTCTTAGCTCTGGGATCATAATCCATTTTTAAATCTGGAGACATTTTTACTATGTTCTTCAAAAGATTATTTCTTGTCATTATTTCATAGAATGCCGGATTTAGTGGTTCAGATACAGTCACAATATGTGTTTGTCTATATATCTTCTGACGTGTATCCTCGATGAGTTTCCGGAGCACCGGCTCGGTCTGGGTAACGTCCTTCATGTACCCAGCAAGGAAGACCTTCTCTTTGGCCAAGTATGGTTTGACTAAAACCCTTGAATAAGCAGAGCTGCCAACATCCTGTTTGATGGCTTCCCAAATGACCTCTGATCCCGGGATCTCAGACACTTTGAACTTTGTAATCAGCTGCTTGTACTCAGCGGAAACCTTGTCTCTCCAGGTGGGGGCTATCTTTACCAGGGTCCTGACATGTGCCGAGACTTTACTGGAAACACACAGTCTAATGACAAGGTTTGGGCAGGTTAGTTCCGGCCACGTTATGTCACAGTGAAGAGACGCCATCTTTTCCTCTATGTGGAGTTTTCCCTGCGCATCTTTCAGGATGAATTCCAGGATATAGGGGCTCACGGGGATTTCCAGGGGTTCAGGTTTAGTGACAGGAGGCCCATTCTTCCGTACAGAGCTATACCCAGCGACACATAGTATGGATACACAGAGATTTCCGTCTTCCCGAAGACATGCTTCATCGCCAAAACCGTCCGGGCAACTGCAAGAACAAAACAATCATCAGATGACATTGCTATTTTTGCTCGGTCTCTTAGACCTCATTTAATAGGATATTAGCAGAGTATTAATTCTCTTCAGAGGGATTTGGCCAAATTGAGGAACTGGAAAGAAAGGCATATACATATTACTCAAATGGAATGGGAGAATGAGGTGCATTTGAGTGGGGTTTCAGTATGAAATTGTTTTGTTTGTAGAGTCGATATGAGAATGTTGGGTATTTGTGTGGGGTGTCTTTATGAGAATATTGGGTATTTGTGTGCAGTGTCGATATGAGAATGTTGGGTGTTTTTAGGGGGTGTCGGTATGAGAATATTGGGTGTTTTTAGGGGGTGTCGGTATGAGAATATTGGGTGTTTTTAGGGGGTGTCGGTATGAGAATGTTGGGTATTTGTGTGGGGTGTCGGTATGAGAATGTTGGGTATTTGTGTGGGGTGTCGGTATGAGAATATTGGGTATTTGTAGGGGGTGTCGTTATGAGAATATTTGGTATTTGTAGGGGGTGTCGTTATGAGAATATTTGGTATTTGTGTGGGGTGTCGATATGAGAATGTTCGGTGTTTTTAGGGGGTGTCGGTATGAGAATGTTGGGTATTTGTGTGCAGTGTTGGTATGAGAATGTTGGGTATTTGTAGGGGGTGTCGGTATGAGAATGTTGGGTATTTGTGTGCAGTGTCGGTATGAGAATGTTGGGTATTTGTGTGCAGTGTCGGTATGAGAATGTTGGGTATTTGTCTGCAGTGTCGGTATGAGAATGTTGGGTATTAGCGTGCAGTGTCAGAATGAGAATGTTGGGTATTTGTCTGCAGTGTCGGTATCAGAATGTTGGGTATTTGTAGGGGGTGTCGGTATGAGAATGTTGGGTATTTGTGTGCAGTGTCGGTATCAGAATGTTGGGTATTTGTGTGCAGTGTCGGTATGAGAATGTTGGGTATTTGTGTGCAGTGTCGGTATGAGAATGTTGGGTATTTGTGTGCAGTGTCGGTGTGAGAATGTTGGGTATTTGTGTGCAGTGTCGGTATGAGAATGTTGGGTATTTGTGTGCAGTGTCGGTATGAGAATGTTGGGTATTTGTGTGCAGTGTCGGTATGAAAATGTTGGGTATTAGCGTGCAGTGTCAGAATGAGAATGTTGGGTATTTGTCTGCAGTGTCGGTATCAGAATGTTGGGTATTTGTAGGGAGTGTCGGTATCAGAATGTTGGATATTTGTGTGCAGTGTTGGTAGGATAATGTTGGGTATACGTGTGCAGTGGTAAATGTGGTGTATTTGTGTCAGCACGCATATGAAAGCAGAGTTGTGTTCGTAAGGATGTAGTCCTGGTTGGTGTGTGAATGCAGGAGGAACGTTTATATATATACACTCAGTTCTGTCTGACTGTTCTAACCCCAAGATCTGAGTGCTGCCTTATTTCTGGGGGATGCTATCACCGCGCTTTCAGTGTACCTGTCCTTAGCCGGAGCTTAACAGCTGAAGAAAAGCACGAAAGACGGCTGGTGGGAGAACAGGCATCCGTCAGGGGAGCAACATTAACAGATGTGACCCAGTCAAAGTATGTAGATCTGTTAGTGTTTATTCAGGGCCGGTGCTCCCACTAGGCAAGCAAGGCAACCGCCTTAGACCGCACTGCCGGTTTGGCGGCACAGCAGACCCCAACCTGGGTTTCATTATTGTACCCATCCCCATCCCTCATTGTACAGCTCGTGTAGTCGGTAGTGGTGACTTGCAAAGCCAACATTGTAGGCTCGCGGACCCCTGCTAGCGGCGCAGAAGGTTTGGGTGTCTTATGGTGACGTGCAGGTGCCACCAGATGACGTGCAAGGGCCACCAGAGGCAGATGAAAGAAGAAAAAAAAGGTAGAGGAAAGAGAAAAGGCATGACAGAAAGATGGGAAAGAAAAAAAAGAGACAGATGAAAGAAAAGAGGCAGAACAAAAGGGATGGATGAAAGAAAAGAGGCAGAGTAAAGAAAGAGGCAGAAGAAAAGGGACGATGAAAGGAAGAGAGGAGGATGAAAGAAGGAAAGAGGTGAAGGAAAGAAAAGAAAGAGGCAGTTGAGATGTTTGTGTGTGTCTCTGTATCCTCTCACACTGCCACCGCGGGCAGGGCCGGTGCTAGACTATTTTGTCGCCCTAGGCAAGAACAGCTACTTGCACCCCCCCAAAATAAGAAAGCGACACAACATGAAACTGCTCACATGGGTATATTTAACCACAGCTCACTGGGGTATATATTGCCCCCAGCTCCCATGGGTATATTTGCTCCCATGCGTATATCTTGCAGCCAGCTCACATCATGGATATATACTGCCCCCAGGTCACATTATGGATATATATTGCCCGCAGCTCACATCATGGGTATATATTGCCCCAGCTCACATCATGGATATATATTGCCCCCAGCTCACATCATGGGTATATATTGCCCCCAGCTCACATCATGGATATATATTGCCCCCAGCTCACATCATGGGTATATATTGCCCCCAGCTCACATCATGGATATATATTGCCCCCAGCTCACATCATGGGTATATATTGCCCCCAGCTCACATCATGGATATATATTGCCCCCAGCTCACATCATGGATATATATTGCCCCAGCTCACATCATGGGTATATATTGCCCCCAGCTCACATCATGGATATATATTGCCCCCAGCTCACATCATGGATATATATTGCCCCCAGCTCACATCATGGGTATATATTGCCCCCAGCTCACATCATGGGTATATATTGCCCCGGCTCACATCTTGGATATACAGTCAGTTCCAGAAATATTGGGACATCGACACAATTCCAACATCTTTGGCTCTATACACCACCACAATGGAGTTGGAATGATAAAACACACTGTGCTTTAACTGCAGACTGTCAGCTTTAATGTACATCCAACTCAGGTGAACGCTGTGGGACTTACAGCAGTTTGCAGATGTGCCTCCCACTTGTTAAGGGACCAAAGGTAATGGGACAATTGGCTTCTCAGCTGTTCCATGGCCAGGTGTGTGATATTCCCTCATTACCCCAATTACAATGTGCAGATAAAAGGCACAGAGTTCATTTCAAGTGTGCTATTTGCATTTGGAATCTGTTGCTGTCAACTCTCAAGATGAGATCCAAAGAGCTGTCACTATCAGTGAAGTAAGCCATCATTAGGCTGAAGAAAAAAAACAAACCCATCAGAGAGATAGCAAGAACATTTAGGTGTGGCCAAAACAACTGTTTGGAACATTCTCAAAAAGAAGGAACGCACCGATGAGCTCAGCAACACCAAAAGACCCGGGAGACCACAGAAAACAACTGCGGTGGATGACCGAAGAATTCTTTCCCTGGTGAAGAAAACACCCTTCACAATAGTTGGCCAGATCAAGAACACTCTCCAGGAGGTAGGTGTATGTGTGTCAAAGTCCACATCAAGAGAAGACTTCACCAGAGTATATACAGAGGGTTCACCACAAGATGTAAACCATTGGTGAGCCTCAAAAACAGGAAGGCCAGATTAGAGTTTGCCAAACAACACCTAACAAAGCCTTCACAGTTCTGGAACAAGATCCTATGGACAGATGAGACCAAGATCAACTTGTACCAGAGTGATGGGAAGTGAAGAGTATGGAGAAGGAAAGGAACTGGTCATGATCCTAAGCATACCACCTCATCATTGAAGCATGGTGGTGGTAGTGTCATGGCGTGGGCATGTATGGCTGCCAATGGAACTGGTTCTCTTGTATTTATTGATGATGTGACGCTGACAAAAGCAGCAGGATGAATTCTGAAGTGTTTGGGGCAATATTATCTGCTCACATTCAGCCAAATGCTGCAGAACTCATTGGACGACGCTTCACAGTGCAGATGGACAATGACCCAAAGCATACTGCAAAAGCAAGCAAAGAGTTTTTGAAGGGACAGAAGTGGAATGTTATGCAATGGCCAAGTCAATCACCTGACCTGAATCCCATTGAGCAGCATTTCACTTGCTGAAGACAAAACTGAAGGGAAAATGAACAAGCAGGAACTGAAGACAGTTGCAGTAGAGGCCTGGCAGAGCATCACCAGGGATGAAACCCAGCGTCTGGTGATGTCTATGCGTTCCAGACTTCAGGCTGTGATTGACTGCAAAGAATTTGCAACCAAGTATTAACCCCTTAGTGACCGGGCGGTTTTACACAAATCCGTCCTTTAGTGACCGCTGCTGTTTTTACGTTTCTGCGCTGTTAGTGTTTAGGACACATTTTCCTCTTACTCGTTTATGCAACCCACACATATTTTACACAGTTTTTCTCGTCATTAAATGGACTTTATAAAGATACCATTTTTTTCATCATTTCATATAATTTACTATAAAAACATTGTGAAATGACAAAAAAATTGAAAAAACACCACTTTTTCGAACTTTGACCCCCAAAATTTCTTATGTATCAACAACCGTCAAAAAAATTAAATTCCTTAGTAGTTTCTAAATTTAGTTCTGAGTTTAGCAATACCCAATGTTTACATATTCCTCGCTTTTTTCCTTATTTTATGCAACAATAAGTGCAAGTAGCACTTTGCCATTTACAAAGAGTTTATTTTCAAAACTAGTGATAGTGACATTGTAACACTGATATCTGTCACTAATTCCTGAATAACCCTCCACATATACATATTTTTTTAAAGTACACAAATCAAGGTATTAACCACTTCAATGCTAAGGACGCGCTCAGCGCGTCCTCAGCATTGCCCCTGGTATGCGGAGGACGCGCTGAGCGCGTCCTCGCATTGGGGTCAGCGTTCGGCCGGGTTCCGGCCGATCGCTGGCCCCTCCGGTGCGGGCTGACATCCTGGATGTCAGCCCGGCATCCGGAGCAGTGGCCGCCATTGTTATGTGTCATCGCGCCCCCGCGATGACACATAATTCAGGCGCCCCCCCGCATGTGCGGAGGAGGCGCCTGAAAGGGAGGGGGGGGAGGTCCTTCGGACCTCTCTCCCTCCCGATCGGCGGCTCACAGGGGCTTAACCCAGGCATCATTTGGAAGGGCACAGCCTGCCCTTCCAAATGATGCCTGGCATTAACCCCTGGGGAGCTGGATCGCAAATCGGCGCTGAAAAGCGCCGATTTGCGATCCCTCCCGGGAGCTGGCCGACATCTTGGATGTCGGCCAAGCTTCCGGGAACTCCCCCAGAGGACTGGCGTCATCGTGCGCAGCACGATGACGCCAGTCCTAGCATTAACCCCTAACTGCCACGAAGTGTGGAGATAGGGAGTTCCAATGAACTCCCTATCTCCCGATCCGTGGCAGTTAGGGGTTAAATTTTGATATCGTTGGATCGGCCAGAGCATGGCCGTTCCAACGATACCAAACATGAAAGTAAAAAAAAATGTAAAAAAAAATAAAAAATAAAAATAAAAATAAAAAAAAATTAAAAAAAAAAATTAAAAAAAAAAATAAACACTTTTTTTTTTTGTTTTTTGTTTTGTTAATGCAGCAATATTGTTCCCATTTCAATATAATGTGAACAATAATGCTGCATTAACGATTTTTGTATGCGGTGCGTTTGTTAAAAATGGTGTCATTTTCCCCAAAAAAAAATGTAACGAGACCCCATCTCTAATTTTTTTAACAAGCGCACCCCATACAAAATATAACCGCAATTGCTCGCATGTTAAAATGTGGAAAAAAACACTTTACACGCTGTAAATTATTGAAAATACATATTTTATTGCATTTTTTGTTATAATATACAAACATGACATAACGTATACATATAATAATGACATATTATGAATCTACCGAGTCTGACGGAAAGAACGATATATAATATGTCGATGTCATATACTAAAATAAGCCTTCAAAACAGGTTTAAACATGATGCGCAAAACAGGTAAAAAATGACCTCAGCACAGGGGCGGGAAAAGCCTCAGCAGCGAAAGGGTTAAACTTGGGGTATTTTGACTCTTTCCATGCAAACCATTTTACCACAAATCTATGCCAAAGTTTGAGAAAAAAAAGTTTTGGTGATTTTTTGTTTTTGAACGCAATTTAAGAATACATGTACTGTGAACTTTAAGGTTTACTGCCAAAAAGCACCCCAAAATATGTTCAGCAACATCTTCTGAGTAAATTGATACCACCCATGTATAGGTATGTCGGGTCATTTGGGGGCTAATAGGCCTTATTTGGGGGGTGCGCATTTCAGTTTTCCAACTTGGAATTTTCACATTTCGTCATCATGCACCCATGTCCTATTTGGGACATTTTTGAAGCCGGCCAAAGTAATTTACCCCCATCAAACCATATATTTTTAGAAAGGGCACACCCTAGGGCAGTGGTCCCCAACCCAGGCCGTCAGGGCCCACTAACAGGCCAGATTTTGCAGATCACCTTGGGGAAATGCAGACTGAATCCTGCAATCACTGAGCAGCAAATCATAACACCTGTGCTGTGCTTCAGATATCTGGAAAACCTGGCCTGTTAGTGGGCCCTGAGGGCCTGGGTTGGGGACCACTGCCCTAGGGTACTTCAAATAGTTGTATTTTAACACTTTCCATGCACTAGCTCTATGTCAAACTTTCAGGTAGTCACTTTTTGTGTTATTTTTTCACACACATTGTACTTTAGGCATGAATTGTCAAATCCAGTTATGGGTTACTGCCAAACAACACCCCAAAATATGTTCAGCAACATCTTCTGAGTAAATTGATACCACCCATATATAGATTTGTTCTGTTGTTTTTGGGGTGCTACGCCAATCTTTGACATGTGCTTGTCAATTTTCTAATTTGACATACAGTATCTTCTTTGCTTATCTTCTTTTAGGGGCCTTTTTACATACCCCAGTTTTATGAACGTGCATATATTTGGTAAGCTAACACCCCAAAGTATTATAAATGGAGTGTTTTTATGCCATGGATGCATCCGTTTGCTCCAAACAAATTGGATACAGTTTGGTGGTCATTTTTCATTTTCACACCCACATCAGTTTTGGACTGTGATTTAGGAGACACTGTTGTTTGTTACTGCATGAAAACTCTCCAGGTTGTTTTCTGCAAGGTCTCCGGAGTACACCCATGCCCCCCATGCATAGGTGTGCAAAGATTTTGGCAAAATACAGCACCAATTGTAGAACATAAAAATGTAGGAATAAAATGTAAAAGTCTGGTGCAGTAAAAGAAAAAAAAAACTAAACTGAACTAACTAACTAGAGTGTAAGAAAAAATAGGAAGGAAAAAAAAATCACAGATCACGCACAGTGTGATACATCTTGAAACAGTCCCCAAGACACAGACCGGGTTGTCCAGGGCATTCTGGGCAGTAAAAGATTGTGTCTCTCCTCTGCCCCCTCTTGAAACACACCCTGCATCTTTTTTGGGGTTTCTGTTTGCCCTCAGTAGGGGGGATTTTATAAATAAAATGTGTAGCCCCAACTCTGTCCCCCATCACCGCCCGGGGAGCAGGTGCATCCTGGTACAAAAACCCCGAAATGACCTGGAGCTGAAACTGTAAAAAGGACAGCGTCACTCCGGGGTTTGCCTTTTTGCAGAGCAAAAAGGCATTGTGGGTTGCAATTTGCATCAGGTAAATTGCAACCTTTTTGTACCAGGCCCTTGACTTCCGCATAATCTGGTAGGGCTGGAGCAGCTGATCTGCCAGATCAACCCCACCCATATGCCGGTTATAGGCTTTGATGCACACTGGCTTCCTGATGCGCTCAGCTCTGCCACGTACAGAGACCTCCACAGACCTCTCAGTGTGGATGGTGGATAGAAGGTATACATCCTTCTTGTCTCTGTACTTGACCGCCAACAGCTCCTCTTGGCGCAGAGCTGAGGTCTCCCCCCTTTTTAACCGGGTGCGGACAAGCTGTGCTGGGAAACCTACGTGGTTCCTGCGAACAGTACCGCATGCTGCTGTATCAAAACAATACAGCAGCTTGAACAAAGGGACACTCGTCTAAAAATTATCAACACACAAGTGGTACCCTTTGTTCAGCAGGGGAAAAAGTAGGTCCACACAATCTTGCCACTGGTTCCCATGTGTTCTGGGCAACCTGGAGGGTCAAGGCTACTATCCTTTCCCTCGTACACCCGGAAGACCTGAGTATAACCACTCTCGCTGTCACAGAGCTTATACACCTTCACTCCATACCTGGAGCGTTTGGAAGGAATATACTGCTTGAATCCCAGCCTTCCCTTGTATTTCATTAGGGATTCATCCACGCAGATATTCCTTCCAGGTGTATAAGCCTCTGCAAACCTGGCGGCGAAGTGGGTAATCAGGGGGCGGATTTTATACAGCCTGTCAAACTGGGGATGCTCTCTAGGAGGGCACAGGCTGTTGTCACTGAAGTGCATGAAACGCAACATGTTTTCATACCTTCTACGTGACATTGATTGGAGGTAAATGGGGTAGAGCAGATGGGGCTACTGCTCCAGTAGGAGCGAATTGAGGGCTTCTTTATGATGCGCATCAGCATAGTAAGTGCCCAGAATTTCAGAAATTCTGACACATCTAGCGGGGTCCATTGCTGCCTTGCCAAGTAGGAGTCTGGCTTCGCAGCACAATGCTGATGGGCATACAGATTTGATTGGGCCACGATGTGGCCCAACAAATCATCCCCCATAAACACCTGCAAAAACTGTGTGGCGGTAAATCCTGCAACATCAATATTGATGCCAGGATTTGCCGTGAAAGGAGGGATATCTGGCCTCTGGCGATGAGGCACTACCCACTCCTCAGCTGGAGCTGTGCGTCTCCTGCTGGCAGGTGGTGGCCCAGGATCTGCATCAGAAACATCACTAGGAGATACATCAGCCAGCGTAGATGATGTATTTAGTGAGGTCTCTGAGCAGTTAGCGGGGTCAAAATCTGGGTCTGAGTCAGATGCAGATGCCTCAGATTCTGACGCCAGGATGGCATATGCCTCCTCAGCGCTGTACACCCTCTCAGACATTATATATAATAGATTATAAAATTTTATAATTATTATATATATATAAGCGGATTGTGGGTTCTTAGAAGAACCGTTGGGTTTCACAAGAAAATACAAATAAACACCTAAATCTCCCTAAATCCCTCTAAACCTGCCTCAATTCTTCTAAATCTCCCTAAAATCTCTCTAAATCTGCCTAAATTTTTCTAATCTCACTAAATCTACCTAAAATCTCTAACCTGTCAAATCTGATCTCTCTCTCTCACTCACCAAAACACAAGTGAGGAGAGGGAGGGAGAATCACAGGGGTCAGGTCAATACTTACAAAATATTGACCTGACCTGACAAATTAGAAATTTTATTTAGATTTTTTATAACTTATGATTGGATGTTGCTAGCCTGCCTCTCTGATGAGGCAGGCTAGGAACATCCCACACAGCTCCAAGATGACCCTGCCCTTAGAAGGGCAGCGCCATCTTGGCTGTCACATTTATTTTATTTTATACCTTTTTATTTATTTATTTTACTTTTTTTACACTTTTTTTTTACACTTTTTTTAGTCTGCTGGGTGCCTTGATCCCTCGAGGCACCCAGCAGAGCACCTGATCACTTATGTGATCTTTTTTGTACTGAGTGCCACGATACCTCGTGGCACTCAGTACTTCCTGCCGCTACCGGAAGTGATCGCTCGGGGGGAACGATCACGGACGGACCGGCGGCAGGTAACCATATTGCAAGGATGCCTCGATGTCGAGGCATCCCTGCAATATACTCAGAGCAGCTGGAAGCGATACCGATCGCTTCCAGCGCTCTGTAGAAGTGCGGGGCACCTTTCCGGTCAAACCGGATGTTGATCGCTCCCGGGGAGCGATCACAAGGTGCCCCGGCACTTCTAACCGTCATTGCATGGATGCCTGGACTCCCAGGCAGCCTGCAATGGCGTTTGAGCTGCTGGAAGCGATCCGATCGCTTCCAGCGCTCAAAAGACCGCAGGACGTACCATGTACGTCAGCGGGTCTAAAAGAGACCCGCGGCCATGACGTACATGGTACGTCCGCGGTCTCTAAGGGGTTAAGAAGGGAAAGTTTGATTTATGATTATTATTCTGTCCCATTACCTTTGGTCCCTTAACAAGTGGGAGGCACATCTGCAAACTGCTGTAAGTCCTACACCGTTCACCTGAGTTGGATGTACATACCCTCAAATTAAAGCTGACAGTCTGCAGTTAAAGCACATTGTGTTTGTTTCATTCCAACTCCATTGTGGTGGTGTATAGAGCCAAAGATGTTACAATTGTGTCCATGTCCCAATATTTCTGGACCTGACTGTATATAATGTGTTAGTCCAGTTGCCACAATAACGAGTATACCTGTACGTAGTGATACCTTTCACTGATCAGTATAGTTTCCAGTTTACACTCTTGAAAGCTTGTCTTTTAAATGTAATGTTAACCCAATAAAAATGGTATCACCGGCTCGTCCTGCTATACTCGTGATATATATATTTTTTCTTCAGGTAATAGGGGTTGTGGAATTCGTGTGTGAGTTCCCTCACTTTTTTTCCCAGAACTTGACCCCTGGTCACAACCATCACATTTACAAATTAGCCATGGCGATTATACATATCTACAGAATGATTACTCTGACATAAGCTGTGACACAAACGTTACTATCAGGGTAATTCAAAGAGATCCGAATTGCTTGAGAAAGGTAACAGAGCAGTGAAAATCAGGGTTCAGTTACCTTTCCTGGCCATTCGGCTATCCATAGAGCAGGCAATTCACCAAATCCTGGCGAATTGCCTGCACATACGGTGCCTGTTCGGTGCCTGTTCGAGGGCAGTGAAATCCCCATAGAGAAGCACTGCTTCGGCTATTCAGAGAACACAAACCAGCAGTGAAAGGTTCCCGAATAGCCCTGTCATTCGGTGGTTTAATTCTGCAGGTTTATTCAGGAGAATCCCATAGGCTTCAATATTAAAAATATTCCCGTTTTAATTCAATATCTAATAAACCGTTTATTATAAAATTCTGCAGTAAAGAGTCTCTTTATTTCTCGATTTTTAGGATATTTTAAGCATTTTTCTGGATTTTTTAAGTTATTTTTTCTGTAACAGCCCTTTTTTATTATCATTCATTGGATTTTATGTAAATTTCAGACATTTTCGCTCAGTAGTTTCTTTGCAAACAGCGTTTCACTTTTCACACATTCTAGCAAACTGTTTTCCTAATTTATTCACTTCACTCTGTCGGCTTTTTCCGGCGGCTTCGCTGCGTGTGATCGGCTCCTGCTCGGGTTTTTCCGTGGTTTTCGGCAGGTTAATGCAGATGTTTTTGCGGGTTTTCGGCGTGCATTCGCCGGGTTTTGCGGTGAGTTTTCGTCGGGTTTGCGGTGACTTTTCCCTGCAATTCGGGAGCCCTGTGGTGTTTGCTGAATACACCGCAGGGTCACCGAAATGGGATCGGCAAAAGGAACCGAATTGAAGATAATGAAAAGTCACCGAACGTGCAGTGACTTTTCGAATTTCTTTGAATTACCCTGTATTTGTTTCTAGCTTGTATCAAGCTTGCTGAGTAAATGGCAATAATATAGGAAAGCATTAAACAGGGAAGTGAATGGGTTAAAGTGTGATTGGCTACACGGCAATCACATGACCCGGAAGTCAATTGTTGCAGTCCTTAAATACAGGGGTGTTACATTGTATCAAGTGGCATTCCTGACGAGCCGAGTAACGGCGATACGTACATCGAATGCGTGTCATTAAGCCTTGTCGAAATGTATCTAACCTTTGGTTGTAATCATCACTCTACCAACTATTTTTGGGCCTGGGGCCCCTCAGCTCTCTCCCCTTTCCCTCACTGAGGGTGTATTGTGGTGGTGCTATTGATACCATGGTGATACAGTTGTGAATTCAACCATTGACATAAATGTTATTTTTTACGTGAGGCATTGTTTTTATTAGGGTTGCACCGATACCGATACTAGTATTGGTATTGGTGCCGATACCGGGTACTGCAGGAGTACTTGGTACTCGTGCAGTACGCCCGATATTTCCCCCGATACCGTAAGCCGGCATTGAGCCGGCTTGCCGGCATCCGAGGGGCTGTGGCGGCTGTCCGAATGCTCTATCGGCATTCGGACAGGCCCTGCAGCTGCTCTCTGCGTTCATACTTACCTTTCTGAGCGACGCCGGGAAAGTCTTCGCGTGTGCGCTCATTGGGATCACGTGATCGCGGCTGGGGGCCTTCCAACGAGCGCACGCGTGAAGACTTTCCTGGCGTCGCTCAGGAAGGTAAGTATGATTGCGGAGAGCTCCAGGTGCCAGGTGAGCTGGGGGGGGCATATCCATGAGCCGGGGCAAATCCACGAGTTGAGTGGCAAATCCATGTGCTGGGGGGCATATCTATGTGTGCTGGGGGTATATACATGTGAGCTGGGGGTATATACATGAGAGCTGGGGCATATCCATGAAAGGTGGGGGGCATATCCATGAGCTGGGGGGCATATCTATGAGAGCTGGGGGTATATACATGTGAGCTGGAGGCATTTTTTTATGAGGTCTGTTCTTATTGGAAAGTGGTCACATGACATAAAATAAATGTATCGGTACTCGGTATCGGTGAGTACTTGAAAAAAGTATCGGTACTCGTACTCGATCTTTAAAAAGTAGTATTGGTGCATCCCTAGTTTTTATATTGGGTAGTAAGTCTATACACTGTGGACCAATTGACTGAAATAATTTGTGTTGGGCTAATTATCAAGCCGGGTCACTCTGACTATAATGCAAGTGAGCATTGGGAATTGCTAGTGAGTGTCTAGTCCGGCGTTAATTGACTACTCAAGATATAAATGATAATAATCACTGGATTTAGGTGTTAACCACTCGGCATACGCCCAACATCTATATATATATATATTTCTTCTGATCTTTCTCATTACAATTGTGGTGAAGTCCTCCCCTGCATGGTAAGGAATTATGTATTTTTTGAACATTGTAAATTGCTGGTGTTTAGCCCTGCATAAGTTGACAACTCCAGTCACGAGTCACAGTACTTACTGGACGTCTGTGTTAGCCACTTGGCACTCGCAGGAAAAGGAATTACATGTCATGGCTGAGCATTGGGAATTGCTTGTGCTTAGTCCTGCATCAAGTCATAAGTGACAATAATTACTGGACTCGTGTGTCAGCTACTCGGCATACGCCCAACACATATATATATAGATTTCTTTTGATTTTGCTCATTACAATTGTGGTGAAGTCCTCCCCTGCATGATAAGGAATTATATTATCCTTGGTAGAGGTTATTATATATTATCCATTAAATCCAACAAAGTTCTTAAACATGGACGATCGGTTATTTCTAGGCCCAATGATTTTGCTGGTCTTTCATCTTTCTTTGTATAAATCATGTGGAACGCCAATTTTCTTGCAAATAGATTAAGATCTTTAACCCATACAAACTTGTCAAAACCTGGCGTCGGTACAAATGACAGACATTGAATATGTTCATTGTTTAATTTAAAAGTTGATACATGATTGTTATCTGACATTAATTGTATCCTTTTCTGATGCGGCCTCTTTGTCTGGGTCTTAATCTCTCCTGTGGAGGCAAGTCACGCTCTTTTTACGCTGTTGTTGTATCCCATAATTATAGTGGGTTGATGCTGACTACAATTGTGGTGAAGTCCTTCCCTGCAGGTTAAGGAATTATATGTAAACTCTGAGCATTGGGAGTTGCTAGCTAGTATTCAGTCCTGCATAAATTGACTATTCAAGTCATAAGTGACAAGAATTGCTGGACTTAGATATATGCCAAGTGGCTGATTATATATATATATAATCTTCTGATTTTGCTCATTACAATTGTGGTGAAGTCCTCCCCTGCATGATAAGGAATTCTATTATCCTTGGTAGAGGTTATTATGTCTCTCTAGGGATGGTCCTTTTTATATATATATGTTTAGTCATGTCCAGTTATGTTGTGTTTATGGATCCGTGCACTGATTGTCTGCCTGTGGTTGTAAGGCTTTTTTGTTCTGTGGGTTGAGGGAGGCCTGAGTGATGGTGGGAATCCATGCTGCTGATTTGCATATTTGATGAGGCCCCTGACAAGGCTCACCGAAGCCCAAAATGCTATTAGTGGTGTTTGTATCCGTCACGCAGAAAACACATGCCTGACATACAGGCTCTACGCGTCACGATGGGTCCAGGCTGATATGAACAGGTGAGATAACGCTGCTGTAGCCTGAGCGCTGCTGTAGCCTGAGCGCTGACTGAGCTGCAGGAGACCGATGATTCCAAGTATAAAACGCTGAGATTTTATGAAGTTCTGACTAATGAGACATGATTTACCGCTTTTATCCTGAAACGTGATGATGGCAGCGTTTTCCGCCGGTACCAGCTTGGCGTCCTGCACGCTGCCGCCTCCTTGTTTTGGGCTCTCGAAGTACAGAATGATGTAATCCTCGGGTGTGTTGGGGGGGAGACCCTCCGCCTTGACGCTTCGCGTTTCCTCCATTGGTTTCGCTGACAGTTTCATTTGTTTTACTCTCAAAGAGCCAGAAAATCTTTCCAGGAAAGCCGGAATATCTGAGGAAAAAGCAAGCTGTGATCAGATTCCCGGAACGCCTCCGCTTTGCCGACCGCTGCCTGTGTGTTATTCTGAATGTTAGATCGTGTGGCCTCAGGTGCCGCGAGGCCATATACAGGGTGACACACAGCGGGATCACTGCCGTATGATGCTGCGTGACGTCCTGTGCTACTCGGGCCGATGTCACACATCGAGCTTCACGTGTCCCTCTGGAATCATAAAACCAGACCCTGCCACGTAGACCCGCACTCTATAATCCATGGCCTCCACCGTACATGCGCAGAGCATCATGCAGGCTCCACTCACCAATGTCACACATGAAGGTGACCGCCGCCATACACATCTCGGGGACCATCTCCACCTGGAAGTCTCGATTCTCCTCCTTGTCGGTGATGTTCTCCAGCAGGAGGGTGAACATTTCAGGGCTGTAGGTCTCTGGAAGGTTTCCTATGATAACCACAGAGCTCGTGTCCTGGGCGCTGCCGCCAATGCTTCGAGAAACCCTTTCTGCTGCCGGAGAAACTGGCAAAGAAGAGTCAAGAATAAATATAAACCCGGCGTGATACGCGGTGACTGCTGCAGGAAGCACATTGCATTGCAGGATCGTGACCAACTGCAGTGAGGGGGGCATGACGTGCGTGGACGGGATTAAGAGAAGCATTCACACCTAGTGATAGGCTGAGGTCACATGACGCATGGTGATAGGCTGAGGTCACATGACGCATGGTGATAGGCTGAGGTCACATGACGCAGGATGATAGGCCGGGGTCACATGACACACAGAGCATATAGCGAGAGGCAGGAGTCACATGATGCACAGTGATAGGTTGAGGTCACATGACACACACAGCATGTAGTGAGAGGCAGGAGTCACATGATGCACAGTGATAGGTTGAGGTCACATGACACACACAGCATGTAGTGAGAGGCAGGAGTCACATGATGCACAGTGATAGGTTGAGGTCACATGACACACACAGCATGTAGTGAGAGGCAGGAGTCACATGATGCACAGTGATAGGTTGAGGTCACATGACACACACAGCATGTAGTGAGAGGCAGGAGTCACATGATGCACAGTGATAGATAGGAGTCACATAACACACAGCAAATAGCTACATACAGGTCTACTCAAAGAAAGGTGAAACTCTGGAGAAGTGAAAATTCTAGATCAAAATAGCGAAACCAGAAAATGTCTCCCATTTATCTCACTTTCCAAATCAGCTATTTGGTCTAGATTGTTCTCTTCTCCTGCCAATTCTCCTGGTTTTAACCTTTCTCTGAATAACCCTGATAGTTACATAGGCTGAAAAAGCTGTGCGTCCATCGGGTTCAGCCTCTCACACATCACTTACTGCTGTTAATCCAAAAGACAGTGATAGACAGGGGTCACATGACGCATAGAGCATATAGTGACAGACAGGGGTCACATGACACATAGAGCATATAGTGATAGACAGGGGTCACATGACGCATAGAGCATATAGTGATAGACAGGGGTCACATGACGCATAGAGTGACAGACAGGGGTCACATGACACATAGAGTGACAGACAGGGGTCACATGACACATAGAGCATATAGTGACAGACAGGGGTCACATGACGCATAGAGTGACAGACAGGGGTCACATGACACATAGAGCATATAGTGACAGACAGGGGTCACATGACACATAGAGCATATAGTGACAGACAGGGGTCACATGACGCATAGAGCATATAGTGATAGACAGGGGTCACATGACACATAGAGCATATAGTGATAGACAGGGGGACAGTAACCTCTTGATGGCAGCTTACCTAACCCACACGGTTTCTTGGCCTGGACAGGATCCTGTATGAAGGAATACATGTTGTTACTCCATGTGTATAACATGCACTGTGTGATGTCACTGCTGTATATATTACATGGGAGGCGTTTTATTCACATGCAGAGTGTCAGTATTATTAGCATTTATATAGCGCCAACAGTTTTTGCAATGCTTTACATTAACCAAAAGGGAACGAGATACATATAAACAGACATCTGATGGAGAAAAGGTGTAGAGGCCCGGCTCACAGGAGCTTACAATCTAGAGGAGCAGAGGGTCCGGCTCACAGGAGCTTACAATCTAGAGGAGCAGAGGGTCCGGCTCACAGGAGCTTACAATCTAGAGGAGCAGAGGGTCCGGCTCACAGGAGCTTACAATCTAGAGGAGCAGAGGGTCCGGCTCACAGGAGCTTACAATCTAGAGGAGCAGAGGGTCCGGCTCACAGGAGCTTACAATCTAGAGGAGCAGAGGGTCCGGCTCACAGGAGCTTACAATCTAGAGGAGCAGAGGGTCCGGCTCACAGGAGCTTACAATCTAGAGGAGCAGAGGGTCCGGCTCACAGGAGTTTACAATCTAGAGGAGCAGAGGGTCCGGCTCACAGGAGCTTACAATCTAGAGGAGCAGAGGGTCCGGCTCACAGGAGCTTACAATCTAGAGGAGCAGAGGGTCCGGCTCACAGGAGCTTACAATCTAGAGGAGCAGAGGGTCCGGCTCACAGGAGCTTACAATCTAGAGGAGCAGAGGGCCCGCTCACAGGAGTTTACAATCTAGAGGAGCAGAGGGTCCGGCTCACAGGAGCTTACAATCTAGAGGAGCAGAGGGTCCGGCTCACAGGAGCTTACAATCTAGAGGAGCAGAGGGTCCGGCTCACAGGAGCTTACAATCTAGAGGAGCAGAGGGCCCGGCTCACAGGAGCTTACAATCTAGAGGAGCAGAGGGTCCGGCTCACAGGAGCTTACAATCTAGAGGAGCAGAGGGTCCGGCTCACAGGAGTTTACAATCTAGAGGAGCAGAGGGTCCGGCTCACAGGAGCTTACAATCTAGAGGAGCAGAGGGTCCGGCTCACAGGAGCTTACAATCTAGAGGAGCAGAGGGTCCGGCTCACAGGAGCTTACAATCTAGAGGAGCAGAGGGTCCGGCTCACAGGAGCTTACAATCTAGAGGAGCAGAGGGTCCGGCTCACAGGAGTTTACAATCTAGAGGAGCAGAGGGTCCGGCTCACAGGAGCTTACAATCTAGAGGAGCAGATGGTCCGGCTCACAGGAGCTTACAATCTAGAGGAGCAGAGGGTCCGGCTCACAGGAGCTTACAATCTAGAGGAGCAGAGGGTCCGGCTCACAGGAGCTTACAATCTAGAGGAGCAGAGGGTCCGGCTCACAGGAGCTTACAATCTAGAGGAGCAGAGGGTCCGGCTCGCAGGAGCTTACAATCTAGAGGGATTGGGGTTGAGAAAGACAAGGGGAGTTTTACTGGACGCTGGGATCATTAGTGTCAGTGGTTCGGGAATGGTGGGGTCATAGAAGCGGCTTCAATCATGTGAGTATAATGTTACATGGCGCCTTTGTAAGGAGACGTCGCTGTAAAGATATTGGCCTCTGCAGTTAATGTTGTGTGATCAGTGATTGTTCAATTAAGCTTAATTTCTGTTGTTTTCCATTTATTCTGAGTGTGTTTTAACATGAGCAATTTTTCAGTTTTCCCCTCCCCCGCCCTTCCCTGTTTGTTGCCGATCAAACAACCATGAATCAACATTTTAGTTTTTTGCAAGTCGTCACATAAGGGATATTTAGGGAAATTGCCCCCGTGTATTGTGATTGGGTGTTTCGCTTATCTGTGTATTGTGATTGGGTGTTTCGCTTATCTGTGTATTGTGATTTGGTTGTTTCGCTTATCTGCCTTGTTTACATGTGTATATATTGAGACACTGCAACGAAATGAGATCTTATGACAAACCCGTTGTGTCACTGTCATCATTTCCCGAGTACTCGAACATGCGTAGAGGGAACAAACCAAATTCCAGACTCGTGAGAAGCCGGACAGAGTGACCAGACCCCCTTCCCCCTCCACGGGAGGGTCCGATAGACCCTAAGAGTTAATATCTTTGCCTTATAGTGAAATTTTTTAATATTCTTCTATCAAGATGTTCCATGATAAAGATGATGAGGTCATAATGCTCAATGTTCCCACCATGCATAGAAACATAGAAACATAGAAAAATGTCGTCAGATACGAACCTTTCGGCCCATCTAGTCGCCCAATTACATGGATACTTTACCTGGATTTATCTTTTGTTTAGGATAGCCTTATGCCTATCCCATGCCTGCTTAAATTCAATCACTGTTTTGGCCTCAACCACTTCTACTGGAAGACTGTTCCATGTATCCACCACCCTCTCAGTAAAATAATGCTTCCTGATGTTACTTTTAAACCTTTGCCCCTCTAATCTAAGACTATGTCCTCTTGTTTTGCTATTTTGTTTCCTTTTAAATATACTCCCTTCCTCTACCTTGTGGATTCCCTTACGTATTTAAATGTTTCTATCATATCTCATCTGTCTCGTCTTTTTTCCAAGCTGTACATGTTAAGATCATTAAGCCTTTCCTGGTAACTTTTCTCCTTCAAGCCGTACACCATTTTAGTAGCCCTTCTCTGAACTCTCTCTAAGATGTCTATATCCTTCTGGAGATACGGTCTCCAGTACTGCACACAGTACTCCAAGTGAGGTCTCACCAGTGCTCTGTACAGTGGCATGAGCACTTCCCTTTTCCTACTGCTAATACCTCTCCCTACACAACCAAGCATTCTGCTAGCATTTCCTGCTGCTCTATTACATTGACTACTTACCCTTAGATCCTCTGAAATAATGACCCCTAAATCCAACCCTCAGATGTATCAAATATTCTATATTCAGCCCTTGGGTTTTTACGTCCCAGGTGCATTATCTTGCAC
This sequence comes from Leptobrachium leishanense, assembly GCA_009667805.1. Taxonomy (NCBI): domain Eukaryota; kingdom Metazoa; phylum Chordata; class Amphibia; order Anura; family Megophryidae; genus Leptobrachium; species Leptobrachium leishanense. The sequence continues at coordinate 5,630,951 of CM019069.1, read as the reverse complement.
TTATCCACATTAAAACTCAATTGCCACAGCTCCACCATTTTTTTAGTTTACCTAAATCATTTGTCATTTGGCTGATCCCTCCAGGAACGTCAACCCTGTTGCAAATCTTTGTGTCATCAGCAAAAAGACATACTTTTCCATTAATACCTTCTGCAATATCACTAATAAAAATATTAAAGAGAATGGGTCCAAGTACTGACCCCTGAGGTACCCCACTGATAACAAGACCTTGCGCCGAATAAACTCCATTTACCACAACCCTCTGTTGTCTGTCACTCAGCCACTGCCTAATCCATTCAACAATATTGGAATCCAAGCTCAAAGATTGCAATTTATTGATAAGCCTTCTATGCGGAACAGTATCAAAAGCCTTACTGAAATCTAAATAAGCAATGTCTACTGCACCACCTGTGTCTATTATTTTTGTTACCCAATCAAAAAAATCAATAAGATTAGTTTGGCATGATCTCCCTGAGGTAAACCCATGTTGTTTCTGATCCTGTAATCTATGTGTTTTTAGATGTTCAACAATCCTTTCCTTTAACATGGTTTCCATTAATTTCCCCACTACTGATGTAAGACTAACTGGCCTATAGTTCCCCGATTCCTCCCTACTACCCTTCTTGTGAATGGGCACAACATTTGCTAATTTCCAGTCTTCTGGGACGACTCCTGTTAACAAGGATTGGTTAAATAAATCTGTTAACGGTTTTGCTAATACATCACTGAGCTCTTTTAATAATTTAGGATGGATGCAGGGATGCTATCCGCCTTATCACATGACATGACAAACATTTTACTGGAATATTGTAAGATTACCCCCCCATCACGGCGTGAGATCCCTTTCCCATCGGGGGTCTGTTCCTCGTGAGAATCAGATAACAATGTGGGGGTCTGTCTCTGTGATGTCATGATGTTTGCCGCTGGGGTGGCAGGTTCTCAGTTTGGGAAAAGTTTGCAGAAGTCCTTGGTATCCAGGAGCTAATATGTGACAACACAGTCCAGAGAGCAGCATCCGAGGGGCAAGACCTGCTCATGGCTGCCCAGCAGGCTGGACATTTAAATGAGCCTTGACATGGTAAACCCGTGCTGTGACCGCTTCACTCTGCACTTCATGAAGGGAAATGTACATTTCGGACTTAATACCAGCCTGCCATCTTTTCAGACAAGGGACATTTTTTGAGGAAATTGTGCTTCTTTCTGTAACAATCCCTGCAGCGCCACCTCCTGTCCAGCCTGATAAACACACAGAGAAACTGTGCTCCCCTACACTGACTGATTACAGCGCCACCTCCTGTCCTATATGATAAATACATAGAGAAACTGTGCTCTCCCTACACTGACTGATTACAGCGCCACCTCCTGTCTAGCCTGATAATTACAGAGAAACTGTGCTCCCCCTACACTGACTGATTACAGCGCCACCTCCTGTCCAATATGATAAAAACAGAGAAACTGTGCTTCCCCTACACTGACCGATTACAGCGCCACCTCCTGTCCAATATGATAAACACACAGAGATTGGGAACCAGAGGTTGACTGTACCTGCTTTTTTTAGCGGGGCACTCCTGCTCCCCATTCTGCCACCCGGACACTTTGAATACCTGGGCAAGTTTCACTGCAGTCATGATGATTTTCATTTTTAATTGATTTTCTAGAGAGTTGCGTTGTTTAGCTGAAAGTGTTAATTTGCCTACTCCCTTTATGCACCCCCAGGATACGTGCCATAACTACTGATTGGACAGGTAAATTTCATTTATTAGATGTTACCTAGCTTCTGGGAATTCTATGATATGATCCTTATTATATATTTATAAGTGCCTTGTATGTGATTTCCGCTGTATTAAGATGCTTTATCTGTATTGTCTGTGATTGGCTGGAAGGCGCCGCAGAGGGACGTTTTCGTAACCGCTTTCCTTTAATACTATATAACCACTTGAAACAAAGCATAACCCCAGATTCTCCCTCTGCAGTCTGTAATGTGAAAGAATTTATATTTTTAACTTCCTGTATGAATATATATGTATTGTGATTCAAATACGTACTGTAGTAAATATATTGGGCTGTGGTTTCACCCCCTCCCTTTCATGGCACGTGACCCAAAGCCAGTGGCGTAGCGTGGGTTGTCAGCGCCCGGGGCCAGCCAAGAATTGTGCGCCCCCCCAACCTGTGGACACGTTATCGATATTGCCCCAGCTCTCACATGGATATTGCCCCAGCTCATGGGATTTGCCCCAGCTCTCACATGGATACTGCCCCAGCTCACACATGGATATTGCCCCAGCTCACACATGGATTTGCCCCAGCTCACACATGGATATTGCCCCAGCTCATGGGATTTGCCCCAGCTCTCACATGGATATTGCCCCAGCTTACACTGGATACTGCCTCAGCTCACACATGGATTTGCCCCAGCTCACACATGGATATTGCCTCAGCTCATGGGATTTGCCCCAGCTCATGGGATTTGCCCCAGCTCTCACATGGATTTGCCCTAGCTCACACTTGGATTTGCCCCAGCTCTCATATGGATTTGCCCCAGCTCTCACATGGATTTGCCCCAGCTCATGGATTTGCCCCCAGCTCATGGATATGCCCCCAGCTCATGGATTTGCCCCCAGCTCATGGATTTGCCCCAACTCATGGATTTGCCCCAGCTCATGGATTTGCCCCAGCTCATGGATTTGCCCCCAGCTCATGGATTTGCCCCAGCTCATGGATTTGCCCCTGATCTCACATGGATTTGCCCCAGATCTCACATGGATTTGCCCCAGCTCACACATGGATTTGCCCCAGCTTATGGATTTGCCCCAGCTCTCACATGGATATGCCCCAGCTCTCACCTGGATACTCGGGCCAGCTCCGGCAGTGGTTGAGAGGGCCCAGATGCCGGGCAGCGCGAGAGTGCCTGCCCGGTCCTGAACAGTCCGTCCTGTTGAAGTGGAGGCGGCTGCGTGCGTGCGCAGGTCACGTGGTCCGGCCAGTCAGGTGGTACAGAGACTCAGTACCACCTGATTAGCCGGACCACGTGACCGGCTGCGCCTGCACGCAGCCGCCTCCCCTTTAACAGGACGGACTGTTTAGGACCGGGCAGGCACTCTCGCGCTGCCCGGCATCTGGGTCCCCTCAACCCCCGAGCCAGTTTCAGGGGTGCAAATGCGCCCCTAACAAAACTGCACCCGGGGCCACGGCCCCCCCAGCCCCCCCCACGCTACGCCACTGCCCAGGGCTTAGGAATGTTGGAAAAGTGCGAAAGTTGGAAGACAGAAAAATACATATCTGAACCATATATGGTAATAAGTGCCTCTTTGTTAGCTGTACTGGCCAAACTCTGACTGGAAATATATCTGTATATTGATTGGCTGTTATATCACATTCCTGTTTGGGGCGGAAATGGAACCCTGTCTATGACTAACAGTCTCATTGGGTGTTTGAAATCTAATAAATAGATGTCTGAACAAAGAAAAAGTCAGACATGATGAAAGCTATACATAGTGTGTAGATGTTTATTGGAATTCAAATTATGGTAATTATAAATAGGATAACTGATTTTGTTTGTTTAAAGTTATTATTTAACAGTTGGTGTCAGACTTGTGGGGTCTGCCATTCAAATGTACTTTGTTTACATTTGCTTGTTCAGATCATGAATCTTAATGCCTTCCTGGTTATATTTAGTTTTAAGGCTCTGGCTGTGACAGCCTGTTTGTGCTTTTGTTGCAAGGATGTTTTATGGACACTCTTTGTCTTGGTTTGTTTACACTTACCCGGAAGGATGATTCTGGATCATCCTTCAATTGTTATTTTGTGTTTATTGTAGTACTTAAAGGAAAATCGTTTGAGCTCCCAGCAGTGAGAATCACTCGTGTATTGTTGTTTAAACTCACCCATTGCGCTGAGTATTCGTTTATTTAACTAGCGCCGGAAAAGAAGTCATGAAAAAAAGAGACGTTTCTAGAGTTTGAGTATGTGTCTGTCTGTCTTGCAGTTCTGTTGTGTTTTTGGTGTTTTTTGACTAAGTCCATACCTGCTTGTAATTTTGAGCATTTTATTTATTTATTTTTAAAATTGATTAGATCTGCAAGTATTAGATCTGTCCAGTTTCTTCTCATAGAACAAAATGGCTTTGGTATTTTGATATGCTATTTTATTACTGGTCACTGTTTATAACCTTTTATGTTTTATATTTTATTACACTGTACAGCTGCCTGTGTTTCTCTATATATATATATATATATATATATATCACTGTCTTCAAAATATGTCGCTTGGCCATTGTGTAATCAGCTGAATGCTGTGTCTGCTTCTTTCCTGTAAGCTTCTTTTTTTTTCTTTTTTAAAGAGAAAAAAAACCGAGTGAACACAAAAGGGTCTGGTTTCACATTACCTTTCAATAATTGCATTTGCTATGCGTTTAGTCTTTGCTGTTTATTTAACTAATTGCTGTTTTTAATTACTTTTTTTTCCCCAGGAACAGTTTTTATTCTGCTTCCCTAAGCAAAGCTGTGAGGCGTGGATGCTTTAGACTAGCGAAGTCTGTATTTGACCAGTACTCACACGATGAAGTTCAGCAGATAGCTTCAGCTCAGCAAAGCTGACACGTAGAAAGATGAATCCAGTTGAAGAGTTTAATGATCAGACTGACAATCTTGTTAGTGTACAGATAAACCGATTAAAAAAACTAAAATCATGGGTATTACACTTGATTTTAGTTTTTTAATCGGTTTGTTTAGACATTAATGGGAAGAATTGTCTTTTGGGTAATTACACACAAGATTCCTGCATTTCTTTTAACCCAAGCTTGATTGCACGATTTTATTTATATAGTGTACAGATAAGCAGGTAAAAAGTCATTAATTTTGTCTAGCAGTGCGAACAGAATGGCTGCTATGTAACCAGGAAGTAAGTTAGAACAAGACACTAAGCAAAGGGGTGGAACTAGCTGAATGCAGAAGGCTAAGGAAACTGAGCAGGGACAAAATAGCTATGAAATCAATAGCATGTAAGCAGCAAAGGCAGATTCAACACAAAACAGAAAAATATAAGATAAATCCTAAATCATGGGGCATGACACTCCCCGTCTGAAATCTTTAGATTTAAAATAAACTAACATTATAACTTTACATGTCCTCCGGGAAACCCAATGCGGAGACCTGAAAAACAAAGGTAAAGCATTCAACAATACACTTTATAGTCGGTAAGTAAGTCGACAGTCTTAAACGTAGGCCATAGTTCCAGTTACGAGGAGTAGTTTAACAAGTTAACCCATCTTCGTGCTGGGGAAGCCGCACTAGGTCAAACTTCCACCATAATTGTAATCCAAATGGCTGTATGTGGAAAGACTTCTGAAAAACCACGCGCTTCCCCTTGTGGCGTCCATTGAGGAGTATAAGTACAGTCCCAGGAGCGATGAAGGAGCGCAGGTTGCGTTTGTGCTGCCTAAAAGGCTTCTTGCCATGGCTTAACAGCTTCCTTGGAACATCTTCAGTAGGATAATAGCGACGCATTTTACACAGTTTGACTACACATGTACCGCCTTTCTTATCCCCACCGACTGTCTTTGACACAGTAGCTCTAGCCGTCTCCTTTTTCTTCCTTTCAATCTTTGTTTCTGGGGCTTTGTACTTGCACTTGTAGAGGGCTTTCCTGGCAGAACTGGAACATTTCCCGATTCCGCAGACCAGCACTGGATTCCGGCTGGCATGGAGCCGGTTCATCTTTTTCGCAGCCTCGGTTTTCTTCTTCCAGGTGCGCTTTAAAGAGGCAAATCAAGCAGCTGCTTGCTGTGGATTGTTAGGTAGCTTTTCTTTAGGCGTACAAGAGGGTAGGGGTGCTACCCAGCTGTTGGCATCATCCTGAGCAAATTCTTTATCCTCTCTTGCCAGTGCTAGTTTGTTGTCATCGTTGATAGAATTGAACACTGTGGCTCCAAAGCTGTTATCCCAGGACTGAAAAGCATTTAATTTATCTTGGTCGTCATGTTGCCATTCGTTGCTGTTCAATTTTTGCTTCGCTCTGTAATGGTGTGGGCACGGGTCAAGATAGGTGTTGCGACCATTTGGCAAGATATGTGTTTTGTAGGAAGTAATCTTGGTAGGTACCTTAATTTCCCTTATACAAACCTTGCCTATGATAACCCAACCTAGATCAAGGCGTTGAGTGAATGGAGCATCATGTGGACCATTAATTTGTTGCCGTACCTTATGTACTCTGAGGATATCTCTGCCCAGGAGAATTAGGATTTCTGCATTCTTGTCAAGGGCTGGTATTTCGTTAGCTATAGCCTTCAGATGAGGATGGTGTAGGGCAGCTTCTGGTGTAGGGATTTCTTGCTTGTTAGATGGGATCTGGTTGCACTCGACAAGTGTGGGTAATTCCAGATTGCCCCCAAGAGAGGCTACTATGAATCCGCTGGCTCTTCTTCCAGAGACCTCTGTAATGCCACTACATGTACCTAAAGTATAAGGGTAGGAATCTCCTTTTATGTTGAAAAGATCAAAGAGTTCCGTCCTGGCGAGCGACCGATTACTCTGATCATCCAGGATGGTGTATACTTTAACAGACTTTCCTGGTTGATCCTTGTGATGTATCTTAACTAAGCATATTTTAGCACAAGACTTGTCGCAAAGATCTTCACCGCATATTGTTGTACAAGAAGAGGACACTATGGTAACTTCCTGATCTGTAGTCTCCCCGCCGTGCATTAACCCCTTAAGAACGGGAGTAATTTTACAACTTCGGCGCTGTTTCGGAAGTAGAAGTTTGCTGAGCTCATTTTGACCGTTTTTAAGTCACGTATTATTATACCACCCAGACAAATTATATATCGTTCTTTCCGGCAGACTCGGCAGATTAATAATATATCATTATTATATGTATATGTCATGCCCTGCCAAAATGCTATAACAAAAAAATGTAAAAAAAGTAAATAAATGTGAATTTTCAATAAAATTTCAATCTTCCACAGTGTGTAAAGTGTTTTTCTTTTAAATTTTATTATCCTAGGCTCTGTGGTCATATATGCTATGGGGTAGATTTGTTAAAAAAATTAGAATGGGGAACCCATTTTTTTTTTCGGGAGAAATTGCGTGATTTTAGCTAAACCCCCCCAAAAAAAAATCATTAGTAAAGCATCATTGTTCACATTATAATTGAAATGTGAACAACAGTGCTGCATTAAAAAAAAATATATATTTATTTGTTTATTATTTAACTTATTATTATTATGACCCTTCCAGCGATGCTGGCCACAGCCGCCTGGTCCCCGGCGATGGGGAGATAGAGGGATCCAAAGGCTCCCCCCTCCCCTTCAGGCGCTTCCCCTGCTCCGGCGGGGGGGACGCCTGAAACTGACGTCATCGCGCCCCCGGCGCGATGACGTCAGTGCGCGGGAGGAGGAAACCCTGACGATCTGACTCCGTGGGACTCAGATCAGCGAGGGAGCCGCCGGAGGAGGTGAGTATCTGCCGGGGGGCTGAAAACGTCCTGCGGCGTCAAAGTCCGCCTAATGCAGGGTGTAATTGTACGTCCTGCGGCGTTAAGGGGTTAAGACGGGAGGGGAGTCTGTTGACGTTGCAGGCATGTACTGAGATGGATGTAGCGCCTGCACGTGATCCACACTATCGCATTCTATGCACTTGATAGGAAATTTGCAGTCTTTGGCAAAGTGCTAGCTTGAAGCACAACATCTGAAACATACACCATATGTCTTTAGGAGCTCCTTGCGCTCTTGGAGTGGTTTCTTTCTAAAGCCGATGCACTTTTTGAGGGGATGTGGCTTCTTATGAATAGGACAAAGGCGGTTAGGATTCTCACTCTTTTCACCTTGTTTGCACTTGTCAGGAATTGAGGTAGGAGCGGGAAGGACATTAGTCTTCACTGATACTGGACCCCTGCTGCCTCTGTGGTTAAAGTGCGAGCTGTCGGGCATCTGAGGAAGGAAGCCTGAAGCGTGGAACTCGTAGTAAAAACTGGGGTCGTTCTTTATTTCTGCAATGTCTCTTATGAACTCACAAAAGAGAAAGGTGGAAAGGAGATTTGGTTCACTTTTTTATACTTTGCCCCAAGTGCAGTCCATTTTTCCTGGATATTGTATGGCAGCTTGAAAACTATTGGGTTTACCCCACAAGCAGTGTCCAGATAGCTGAGGCCAGGTAGGAAAGTGTCTGTCTTGGCCAGCTGCAGCTCCCAGAGAAGGTCACTGAGTTCCAAGTATTTCTGATTGTCCTTGCCGGAAATCTTTGGGAAACAGTGCAGGCGATTCAACAGAGTGTTCTCTATGGCTTCAGGGCTGCCGTAGCTTTGATCGAAGTCTTTGCCAAGCAGCGTCACGGCCCGACGTTGGATTATTGATGTGGACGGCTCTGAGTCTCTTGACACGTTCTGTAGACTGTGGACCAAGCCATCTGATCAGCCGGTCCAGTTCCTCAGCAGGAGTAATGCCAAGATCATTAATTGCAGTTCTGAAGGCACCCTTCCAGCTTCTGTAGTTTTCAGCCTGGTCATCGAAGTTCGAAAAGCTTGTCTTGGTGAGTTCACGGCGAGCCATGTATCTAGCAAACTCAGACATGTCTGTTTTCTCTGACTTTGGGCCGGGAAATGAAGTTTGAAAGGCATTTGCAGTATTCTGGTTAAGTGACATGGGGTAGTATTCGGTTGCATCTGCATTTAGCCCTGGAGTCGGTTTAACGTCCATAGACTAAGGAAGGCATGGTTTTAAAGCTGTATGGTTGCTAGGATTTTGATGAATTGCTGGAGAGTAGAATTGCATCTCAGAGTTAATGCATTGGGATTGCTGTTGTACTAGGGCGTGTGAAGAAAGCTCAAGGTCATTAGCTGATAGAGTATTGTACTGACCTTGGATGCAGGGTACTGCTATAGAGTCTTTTCCCTGTTTTGGAAGGTTGTCACAACTGTCAGGAACATTTGATGTTATGAGAGATTCACTGTATTGCTTTAGTACATAGTCTCTGGTGCGTTTAGTGGAATCTTCCTCATCCACGTTGCATAAGCTGATGCTGTCTCTTTCACTTCCCCTGGCAGTCTGCTCAAGAACTTTTAATGTTGCTACGGCTGTCGCTTGCTCACACTGTTTCTCTAGGGCTTCTATTTCCGCTCTTTTGCGAGCTTCTTCCGTTTCTATAGAAACATAGAAACATAGAAAAATGTCGGCAGATAAGAACCTTTTGGCCCATCTAGTCTGCCCAATTACATGGATACTTAACCTGGATTTATCTTTTGTTTACGATAGCCTTATGCCTATCCCATACTTGCTTAAATTCAATTACTGTTTTGGCCTCTACCACTTCAACTGGAAGGCTGTTCCATGTATCCACCACCCTCTCAGTAAAATAATGCTTCCTGATGTTACTTTTAAACCTTTGCCCCCCTAATCTAAGACTATGTCCTCTTGTTTTGCTACTTTGTTTCCTTTTAAATATCCTCCCTTCCTCTACCTTGTGGATTCCCTTTACGTATTTAAATGTTTCTATCATATCTCCTCTGTCTCGTCTTTTTTCCAAGCTGTACATGTTAAGATCATTAAGCCTTTCCTGGTAACTTTTCTCCTTCAAGCCGTACACCATTTTAGTAGCCCTTCTCTGAACTCTCTCTAAGATGTCTATATCCTTCTGGAGATACGGTCTCCAGTACTGCACACAGTACTCCAAGTGAGGTCTCACCAGTGCTCTGTACAGTGGCATGAGCACTTCCCTTTTCCTACTGCTAATACAGGCTCTCCCTACACAACCAAGCATTCTGCCAGCATTTCCAAGCATTCTGCCAGCATTTCCTGCTGCTCTATTACATTGACTACTTACCCTTAGATCCTCTGAAATAACAACCCCTAAATCCCTTTTCTCAGATGTTGAGGTTAGGACTGTATCAAATATTCTTTATTCAGTACTTGGGTTTTTACGTCCCAGGTGCATTATCTTGCACTTATCCACATTAAAACTCAATTGCCACAGCTCCGACCATTTTTTTAGTTTACCTAAATCATTTGTCATTTGGCTGATCCCTCCAGGAACGTCAACCCTGTTGCAAATCTTTGTGTCATAAGCAAAAATACATACTTTTCCATTAATACCTTCTGCAATATCACTAATAAAAAATATTAAAGAGAATGGGTCCAAGTACTGACCCCTGAGGTACCCCACTGGTAACAAGACCTTGCGCCGAATAAACTCCTTTTACCACAACCCTCTGTTGACTGTCACTCAGTCACTGCCTAATCCATTCAACAATATTGGAATCCAAGCTCAAAGATTGCAATTTATTGATAAGCCTTCTATGCGGAACAGTATCAAAAGCCTTACTGAAATCTATATAAGCAATGTCTACTGCACCACCTGTGTCTATTATTTTTGTTACCCAATCAAAAAAATCTATAAGATTAGTTTGGCATGATCTCCCTGAGGTAAACCCATGTTGTTTCTGATCCTGTAATCTATGTGTTTTTAGATGTTCAACAATCCTTTCCTTTAACATGGTTTCCATTAATTTCCCCACTACTGACGTAAGACTAACTGGCCTATAGCTGCTTTCTTGTGAGCGGTGTCCATTTCCATTTCAGCTTTTTTTCTAGCGGCGACCATTTCCAACTCTACTTTCATTTTTGCAAAGGCCACCTGTATCTTCGTAGTCTCAGCTTTCGCCCGGGCTTGAATAAGCTGAAGGCTAATTGATGAACTCTTTGAATATTGTGAGTATTTTGACCTTGAGAGATGTGAGCTATTTGAATGCTTGCTAGATGCTGAAATGTGAGAAGCAGTCTCTTGGAGCTGGACAATTCTCTCTTCCGCCTTTAATCTGGCCTGATGTCTCTTTCTGCATTAAGACACTGGAATTCATCTATTTTCTGTGATGGGACTAGTAATTCAGCAAAGGGAATCCGGTTTCTGAACATTCTAAATGATACCTTCATGTCACAACTGGTAGAAACACCAACTAGAGAGGATAACTGTATGGACCTGGTTATAACAAATAATGTGGATCTTTTCTCAAATATTAATGTAAAGGAACAGTTGGGAAATAGTGACCATAATATGGTGACTTTTGAAATAAACTCAAACACATTCATAAGGGGCATGCTAAAACATATAATTTTAAAAAGGCCAACTTTATTAAAATAAAGGAAGCTCTCAATGTCATTGACTGGCAGAAACTCTTTCACGGGAAAAACACTGAGGATAAGTGGAATATCTTTAAACTAACACTATAAAAGTACGTCACAATATATTCCACTGGTTAATAAATATAAAAGAAACAGACTGAAACCAATGTGGCTTAGTAGGAAGGTAACTAAGGAAATGAAAAATAAAAAGATGGCATTTAAAGCTTTTAAATTCGATAAATCTGAGGCATCCTATAAACCATATAGGGCAGCCAATAAAGCATGTAAAAATGCGATTAGATGGGCTAAACTAGAAAATGAAAAAGAAATAGCCAAAGAGAGCAAGACCAACCCTAAAAGATTCTTTAGCTACATAAATTCTAAAAAACCCAAGAGTGAAAATGTAGGTTCACTAAAATCTGAGTCAGGGTTATTGTTAACTGAAGATCAGGATAAGGCAGAAATTTTAAATGATTATTTTTCTTCAGTATTTATCAAAGAGAAACCTATAACAGGAGACATGAAATTCATTAATAAAAACTTACTAATACAAAGTGACTGGTTGACTCAGGACAAGGTTTTGCAGCAATTAAACAATGTGAATGTGAATAAAGCCCCAGGGCCAGATGGAATTCACCCGCGAGTACTGAGAGAGCTATGTGTTGAAATATGTAAACCTCTGTTCTTAATCTTTCGAGATTCTTTTCTTTCAGGAATAGTACCAGAGGATTGGAGAAAAGCTGACGTGGTCCCTATATTTAAGAAAGGTTTAAAATTTGTGCCTGGGAATTATAGACCTGTGAGCTTAACATCTGTGGCTGGGAAAGTATTTGAGGGGTTACTAAGGGATAATATTCAGGAATTTATTGGGAGGTATAATGTAATTGGCAAAAATCAGCATGGTTTCATGAAACACAGATCATGTCAGACTAACCTAATTACGTTCTATGAGGAAGTAAGCAGAAGTATAGATCAGGGGGTCGCAGTGGATGTGATTTACTTAGATTTTGCCAAAGCTTTCGACACAGTTCCACACAAAATGTTACTATTTAAATTAAGAAAAATTGGTCTAGATGAAAATACTTGTTCTTGGATAGAAAACTGGCTAAAAGATAGGGTACAGAGAGTGGTCATAAATGGTACATTTTCAAGATGGACACCAGTGGTAAGCGGTGTCCCTCAGGGGTCTGTTATAGGACCAATACTATTCAATTTATTTATAAATGACCTTGAGATAGGCATTGAAAGCCACGTATCAGTGTTTGCAGATGACACAAAACTAGGAAAAGTAATACAATGTGAGCAGGATGTTACTTCGCTGCAGAGGGATTTAGATAGATTGGGGGACTGGGCACTTAAATGGCAGATGAAATTTAATGTAGATAAATGCAAAGTTATGCACTTTGGAGTGAAGAACACACAAGTAATTTATACCCTAAATGGTACGGAGTTAGGGAAATCCAAGCAGGAGAAGGATTTGGGAATAATCATAGACTTCAAACTAAGTAACAATGTGCAATGTCAAACAGCAGCCGCCAAGGCCAGCAAAGTATTGGCATGCATTAAAAGGGGAGTTCACTCACGGGATGAAAACATAATTTTGCCTCTGTATAAATCAATGGTCAAGCCGCACCTTGAATATGCCGTGCAATTTTGGGCACCGGTCTTAAAAAAAGGTATTATAGCGTTAGAAAAAGTGCAGAGACGGGCAACTAAATTAATAAGGGGAATGGAAGGGTTAAGTTATGAGGAAAGACTAACAAGCTTAAACCTGTTTAGTTTAGAGAAACGGCGCCTTAGAGGGGATCTGATAACCTTATATACGGGGCCATTATCAACCATTGTCTGATAACCTATTTATTAACAGGTCTATACATAGGACAAGGGGTCATCCATTTAGGCTAGGGTCAGACGAACGCATTTTTATGTTGTCTGTGAAAAAGTGCGTTCGAACGAATGGACGCATTTTTTCACGGAATACGTGATAGCGGTCATACTATGCGCATTTTGGTCCGTGATTTTGTACGGATCATCAATAAAACACTTCTTGCATCTGGACGTTATGTTGGCCGGACATTAGCAGCGTCTGATGTCTCCAATTCACGCACACACGCCTCTAGCGGACGCAGCGCACTCTGTACATCAGTACTAGCGGTTTCACGTTCTCGAAAAAATGCGTTCATTTTCCACTTGCGTTGCGCAGCCGGACTTTTGTGCGACCGTACTTCGTATATTGGCCGTTATTGCCTGGCACTTGCTGCTAGTGCGGCCGTGATTAAGTGCGGCTGCACGCGCGTTCGCACTGCCTCAGTCTGACCCTAGCCTTAGACTGGAAGAAAGAAAATTTAGCTTAAAGCATAGGAAGGGTTATTTTACGGTGAGAACAATAAAGCTGTGGAATTCTCTGCCTGTTGAGGTGGTTGGGTCAGAGTCTGTACAGACTTTTAAAAAACGACTGGATGACTTCCTGCAGACACAGAATATTAAGGGCTATAATATTTAATATGTGAGTAAAAGCTTCTTGATCCAAGGAGAAATCTGACGCCATTCTGGGGTCAAGAAGGAATTTTTTCCCAGTATGTTGCATATTGGCAAGCATTTCAGACTGGGTTTTTTGCCTTCTTTTGGATCAACAGCAGTAGGTTATGTGGGAGAGGCTGAACCCGATGGACGCATGTCTTTTTTCAGCCTATATAACTATGTATAACTATGTATAACTATGTACTATGTATGTCAGAGGGCTTCTTCTGTCTGCCATGTTTACACAGATGAGAAGAATAAGAAAGAGCAGCAGAGTAGCTGTGGTTAACAGGCACTGTCTGTGGGATGCAGCAGTATCTGCTCTCTGGTTACTGAAGCTGTATACTAGTGCTGCAAGCTCTTTTACTGCTGGTTTAGCTGCGTACTTCTGCTGCAGCTGCTGTTAATGTCTTTTACTATTGCTAGCAGTTGTTGTCTTTTCACTAACAGCAGTAATGCTAGACAGTATTGACTTTTTACTATTCTGCTTCCCTAAGCAAAACTGTGAGGCGTGGATGCTTTAGACTAGCGAAGTCTGTATTTGACCAGTACTCACACGATGAAGTTCAGCAGATAGCTTCAACTCAGCAAAACTGACACGTAGATAGAAGAATCCAGTTGAAGAGTTTAATGGTCAGACTGACAATCTTGTTAGTGTACAGATAAGCAGGTAAAAAGTCATTAATTTTGTCTAGCAGTGAGCACAGAATGGCTGCTATGTGACCAGGAAGTAACTTAGAACAAGACACTAAGCAAAGGGGTGGAACTAGCTGAATGCAGAAGGCTAAGGAAACTGAGCAGGGACAAAATAGCTATGAAATCAATAGCATGTAAGCAGTAAAGGCAGATTCAACACAAAAGAGAAAAATATAAAATAAATCCTAAATCATGGGACATGACCGTTTTTCTTAGTTTTTTTTATTAATATCTCTTTTTATTGGTAATATATAATGTTATTATGATGTGTTTATATATAAGGATTGTTTTTTTTTGAATGCCAGTAGTTTTTTTTTTCTCTCTCTATTCCATTATTCCCCTTATCTCTCTTCTATGAGCACTCTTGGCAGTATGATCTAAGGCTAGGGTCAGACGAACGCAGTATTAACGTGCGTTTAGCCACACTAAGGCTGGGGTCAGACTAGCGCACTTTAAACGTGCGTTCTGGCGCACTTAATTACGGCCGCACTAGCAGCAAATGACGGGCAATGACGGCCAATATACGAAGTACGGTCGCACGAAAGTCCAGCTGCGCAACGCAAATGGCAAACGAACGCATTTTGTCGAGAATGTCAAACCGCTAGTACGGTCGTACAGAGTGCGCTGCGTCCACTAGCGGCGTGTGTGCGTGATTTGGAGATGTCAGACACTGCTAATGTCCGGCCAACATAACGTCCAGATGCAAAAAGTGTTTTATTGATGATCCGTACAAAATCACAAACGCAAATGCGCATCGTATGACCGCTATCGCGTATTCCGTGAAAAAACGCGTCCATTCGTTCGAACGCACTTTTTCACAGACAACGCGAAAATGCGTTCGTCTGAGCCTAGCCTTAATCACGGCCGTGCTAGCAGCAAATGACGTCCAATGCCGGGCAGCATACGAAAAACGGCCGCACAAAAGTGCGGCCGCGCAACGCAAGTGGCAAACGAATGCATTTTTTCGAGAACGACAAACCGCTAGTACTGACGTACAGAGTGCGCTGCATCCGCTAGCGGCATGTGTGCGTGATTAGGAGACGTCAGACGCTGCTAATGTCCGGCCAACATAACGTCCAGACTCAAAAAGTGTTTTATTGATGATCCGTACAAAATCACGGACGAAATGCGCATCGTATGATCACGGACAACGCGAAAAATGCGTTAGTCTGACCCTAGCCTTAACCATATGTGAGTTTTTTGGGGGTATTTTGGAATTGTAATTAAGAACAAAGCAATGAATTATGACCTTGCTTAGGCAGGTCAGATGAAAGCATTCTGCAATCTGAGCGCACTCTGCATGCGTGCAGAACGGATGTAGAACAAACAAGGGAATTATGGGAAATAAACTTAAAGTGAAAAATGATACAAATTGATACATGATATAAAAAGCTATTTTGTGCATCAAGGTGCTGGGCGTCGCAGATGCGGTCCATCTGCCACGGGCTTTAATATAAGCTATAAGTTTTCCCAAAAGAAGGCGTGGTGTGTAGTTCTTTGTTAGTAAATGAATGAAATTCTAAGCGTTATAGATATTTATAGAAGCATCCACAAGCTCTGTAGCGCTGTAGAAAGGACAAGAAAGACATACTTGTAAATAAGAGAAGTCTCAATGTATTCTTTCTGATAGCACAATTTATTGATTAATAAAGTATTCTATGTAGCATGTTAATGCATATGATTTTTTTTTTTTTATTTATTTTTGTGAAATGATTTTACCAGGAAGGATACATTGAGATTTTTCTCGTTTTCAAGTATGTCCTGGGTGGCGAGTATGTACCGTTGGGTGTCTTGCCAAGGACACTTACTGGGATCGAACCCATGACTCCACAGGCTCTCTCCATGCAGAGCGGTGACATTACCTCTACTCCACCCAGCCGGTGTGTATAATGTGAGTGAAATGAAAACACAAATAAAATAAAAACCCTAGATGACATGAAAATAGTAGGGAAAGTTGAAATTTATTTGAATTGTAATATAACATATACATCTGTATGTATGTTTCTGTACGTAATGAGTGTTGCTGTGTTATGTTCCTTTTTTATTTGAATATACAAGAGAATGTAAGACAATGATGACCGTTGCAAAAGAAGAAAAGGGTTTTCACATACTTCTCCTAGCCCTCTCCATCTGGTCTTTCTCATGACCCCTCCTCTTTTCTTTTCTTTTTTTATCTCAATTCCTTTGTGTCCAAAATTTGCTGAACTTTCATCCTGAATTACTGATTTCTTTAAAGTATTCATTGCTGAACGTTACAAGTTTAAATCCATGTTTTTCTTTACAGCTATAACCATGTATGTTTTAAACCCTGACAGGTTATTAACATTTTTTTTCCAAGTTTTTTTAATTTAGGTGAAAAATTACCCGAGTAACGCATGCCAACACACATTGCAGCTGATGCTGATCAAGCTAGATGGAAGATCATTCAATATAGCTATTGAAATTGAATGAAGTACTGTATACTCAAACACACATCCTCATTTCACATTGCAATGTTACATTTCCTTTGTAGGATACCAAGATCAATAACAGAGTTATCAGACACTGGGCAATAAAACATTCTAACAAAAGGAGTTGTATTTGATCTTAAATGATATGAAAGAAGAAGAAACACAGAACATTGCATCTTTATATTCGGAAGAATTATCACTGTGCTGTTCTCATAGGGATATTCTACGCTAGATAAATCAATGTTTGTTCTAACTGATGATTACTTCATATTATATATTCTTATGTGATCACAATTCTTATTTTTCAGGAGTAAGTAAATGCCCTGATATATTTATGATACTGCAGGTCACATTCAATTAAAACTGGAGTTACATTAATTAACTCTATCTAGGAACATATAATTTAATGCATTTGCATAAATACGTTTCATGACATATTTGGTGTTAAATGGAATATAGTTTAATTCAGGTCTAAATGATTGTAGGAAAGTTTTAATTCGATAAAATTATAAATTGCTTTTTATTTTGATTTTATTGAGATTGGTGTGTTTTATAAACACCAGTTTTGTTTCAAAAACCCCGAACAAGAATGGATAAGATATCAATAATTTTTTTTTATATATTAAAATGGGTGGAGTATGCACTTCGGCTATTTCCCTTTTGAGCCAAAGTTGCATATACAGTTGTGTTCAGAATTATTCAACCCCCACTGAAATTTAGTGTTTTGGCCAGTTTGACATTGATTTTGATCATTCAGTCATCTTGCTTACAATTAAATCAAAGAGACACGTGTAGGTCAGACAAATATAACATAACATTTATAATGAAATAACCACAAATGTCTTTTCTGTGCTCACATCATTATCAGTTTTATTCAACCCCCAAGTGACATTCAATCTTAGTACTTAGTACAACATCCTTTTACAGTTATAACAGCTTTTAAACGTGAAGCATAGCTTGACACAAGTGTCTTGCAGCGATCTACGGGTATCTTCGCCCATTCGTCATGGGCAAAAGCCTCCAGTTCAGTCACATTCTTAGGCTTGCGCACTGCAACTGCTTTCTTTAAGTCCCACCAGAGGTTCTCAATGGGATTTAAGTCAGGTGACTGCGATGGCCACTCCAAAATGTTCCAGCCTTTAATCTGCAACCATTCTCTAGTGGACTTGGAGGTATGCTTGGGATCATTGTCCTGTTGAAAGGTCCAACGTCTCCCAAGCCTCAGGTTTGTGACGGACTGCATCACATTGTCATCCAATATCTCCTGGTACTGAAGAGAATTCATGGTACCTTGCACACGCTGAAGCTTCCCTGTACCTGCAGAAGCAAAACAGCCCCAAAGCATGATTGACCCCCCGCCATGCTTCACAGTAGGCAAGGTGTTCTTTTCTTCATAGGCCTTGTTCTTCCTCCTCCAAACATAGCGTTGATCCATGGGCCAAACAGTTCTAATTTTGTTTCATCAGTCCACAGAACACTATCCCAAAACTTCTGTGGTGTGTCCACATGACTTTTGGCATACTGCAGTCGACTCTTCTTATTCTTTGGAGACAGCAAGGGGGTGCGCCTGGGAGTTCTGGCATGGAGGCCTTCATTACGCAGTGTGCGCCGTATTGTCTGAGCTGAAACTTCAGTACCCACATCTGACAAATCTTTTCTCAGTTCCTCAGCAGTCACACGGGGACTTTTCTCCACTCTACGCTTCAGGTAGCGCAGAGCAGTCGAAGTCAGCATCTTCATTCTGCCACGACCAGGTAGCGTTTCAAAAGTGCCCTTTGCTTTGAATTTGCGAATGATGCTTCCTATGGTCTCTCTTGGTATGTTTAACATCTTTGCAATCTTCTTATAGCCATTGCCCTTCCTGTGAAGAGTAATCACCTCTTCTCTTGTCTTCCTGGACCATTCTCTTGACTTCACCATGTTTGTAACCACACCAGTAAATGTCTAGAAGGAGCTGAGTATCACAGTCATTTTAAAGCTGCCTAATTGGTGCTTATTATGCTTTATTGCTGCTCCGTGACATCCACAGGTGTTTTCAATACCTGATTGAAAACACTTGAATGAACCTCTGTTCTTCAGAGTGGTAGTCTTTAAGGGGTTGAATAATTGTGTCAATGAAGAATTCACAAAAGAAACATTTACTACTGTATTACAAAACCAATTGATGTCATTTTAGTTGCATATGGTTCTTTAAAAAGTCCTTGTAGGATTTCATTCTGAATACAATTGCAAATGTACACTAAATTCCCTAAAACCCTTTACAGCATTGGGGGTTGAATAATTTTGAACACAACTGTATATATATATTTTTTTCTCTAATGAAATGAGTCAGAAGTAGTATGATTTTCATTTTGTTTTTTGTTGCGGGAGGCCCATAGAGCCCCATAAGAGCTCCCTATTAACATACCTCAATACGGAATGCACCTGTAAACATGTAACATAATGACTTTATTTCCTACATATTTATTTTTCTGTTAATCTGTATATTTGTTTTGTGTTAATAACTTGCATTTTACTACTTTGTATTTCTGTAACATTTTAATGTTATTGAACCCAGGACATACTTGAAAATGAGAGAAATCTCAATGTATCCTTCCTGGTAAAATCCTTTATAAATAAATAAATAAATAGGCTTTGCGGGGAAATTTTTAAATTTATTATCTGTGTCTCTTCTTGTGTAATGCTAATTAACAACATTTTATTTGTTTTCGTGCACTTGAGAGTGATGAATGAATATGTATACGATTAGAGGGTATACCATATTCTCTTTTTTTTATTTCTTTATTTTTGCTAAAAACCGTGCCACATCTTCATCATCACAAGAAATCTGACAGTTACCAAGTTCACAATGACTGCAAATGGAACGAATCATGTACATTTTGTGTCAAGGTCAAAGATCACAGGTAATACGCAACCAGCGTAAAGAGGCAGCTTGTTCAGGAGTCCCTATGTTGGGAGCTCTGATTACATTCAATGATTATGCGTCTCAAGCTGGGATGTTGCCAAAACACCAAACCTTGACCTCACACTCTGGACAAGGACCACGGTATTAGATTATGAGATAGTATTATTTTTTCTTTAATTCCCTAGATAAGTGTGAGAAAGGATTGGATTTGGGAAAATGAGAATGCATTTCTTGAGAGTGTGTGTGAATGCAGGTGTGTATGCGTTTTGTGGAGTGAAGCTGAACACAAGAAAACACACAGATATAGATCTGACTCATGTTGATTATTACATAAATGAACTTTTAAATTCAAGTTATTATATTTTTCTTGTTCGGTGAAGTACATTTTGGGAAATGGGAGTAAATAGTTATTTAATGTCTAGATTAGGCATTTGGCCCAGGCTCCAAGTGTGGTTCGCTGGAAGAGAGAATCTAGATAGAGAAGTGTATTTTATGCTCATAAAGGCCCACCTTGAGGAATCCCTTTCGTACTTCGTAAAGGTATTTTATGAGTAATTACTAGACTTTTTTCTTCACCTCTGAACATTTAGAATGATCTAAAGGTATTAGGAGATGACACTGTGGCCCCAGGTATAATTAGTTTAATTGCCTAGTTTGGTTTATGCTTTTGAGTAATCACAATTTTGGTATGTGATCAAAGAGACGGCTGAAAGAATTTATATTTTTAATTTCCTGTATGAATATATATGTATTGTGATTCATATATGTACTGTAGTAAATATATTGGGCTGTGGTTTCCCCCCTCCCTTTCATGGCACGTGACCCAGGGCTTAGGAATGTTGGAAAAGTGTGCGAAAGTTGGAAGACAGAAAAAGACATATCTGAACCATATATGGTAATAAGTGCCTCTTTGTTAGCTGTACTGGCCAAACTCTGACGTGGAAATATATCCGTATACTGATTGGCTGTTATATCACATTCCTGTTTGGGGCAGAAATTAAAGCCTGTCTATGACGAACAATCTCATTGTGTGTTTGAAATCTAATAAATAGATGTCTGAACAAAGAAAAAGTCAGACATGATGAAAGGTATACATTGTGTGTAGTTGATTTTAATGTCTCTGCTAACGTAAGCGCGCGTCTTTCTTCATTTTCTTATTTGAGAAGGAACTTGCAGTTGGAATTCCAATTATGGTAATTATAAATAGGAAAACTGATTTTGTTTGTTTAAAGTTATTTAACATAATGAATGCCTGTGCTAGACTCCTCCACCTCACCTCCCGCACCTCTCACACCTCACCTCCTGCACCTCTCACACCTCTCCCCTTTGTCAATCTTTACACTGTCTCCTGTTTCCTTTTAGAGTCCACTTTAAAATACTGGTCCTCAAGTGCAAAGCTCTCCATAACCACGCCGCTGCCTACATCTCCTCCCTTATTAACAGGTTCATTCCGTCCCGACAACTTTACTCGGCCAATGATCTGATGTTATCAGTTCCTCGTACCAACACCCCCAACTCCTGCCTTCAATACTTCTCCAGAGCTGGCCCCTTTCTATGGAACTCCCTCCTTCGCAACATCAGACTCTCCCCGTCTCTCCAGTCCTTCAAGAAGTCTCTGAAAACGGATTACTTTAGAGAAGCCCATCGGCTCACTCCACAATCCACCATGGTTCATTTCTTGCTCCATCTTCTCATTCTTCCCACATGCACCCCAATACTTCATGCTCTTTACTCACCCTCACCTAGTGTGTCACCCCTCTCCTCTTAGATTGTAAGCTCTGGAGCAGGGTCCCCTCTCCTCTTTGATTATAAGCTCTGGGGCAGGGTCCCCTCTCCTCTTAGATTGTAAATTCTTGAGCAGGGTCCCCTCTCCTCTTAGATTGTAAGCTCTTGAGCAGGGTCCCCTCTCCTGTGTGTGTGATGTGTATGCATATTTGTTGTTCTGTCTCTCCCATTATACAGCACTACAGAACTTGTTGGCGCTTTATAAATGCTTGTAACTGTAACCTTCTGTAGAATTCTGTCTGCTAAGCCTGGTGTCTGTGCTCACCGAGTTCTATCTCCGCGCTGTTGTGAAAACGACGTGAGACATGTCTTGATGTTGAGGGTTAATAAGTCTGCATAGTGCAGATTTAAGAGTGATCACTCTATAAGGTAAAACAGGGGATACGCTCCAACACTGCCCTCAAATTACACAAACCATGGACGCCAGCGCTATATTAAGCTTACACCCCACAAAGTACTCACTGCTTTGGTTTCCTTCTTTACATCCAGGACCTTGGTGCTCTCCATGTTCTCTGGTCTCTGGACCTTCAACTTCAGCTTCTCCCCAGAGATCGTGATTTCATGATGCGTTTTCTGCAGAACGCGGTCACGAACTGGGGAGAAAAAAAAATTTCAAATGCATATAATATATCTCGCTTCCTCAGTAGGTGTAGGACACACCTGAGGAAGCAAGATTATCGTGAAACGCGATTAGGTGTAACTGTTATATTTTACTTCTTTAATTTTAATAAACAAGCTTTGATTTTAAATTTTTAACCACTCTGGTCCTGGTTAATGTGGAGTGGAGGAGGAGATCAAATGCTGAAGGGAGATCCGGTGCTCGCGATACTGTTTCCGGCTGCAAGAACATCGAGTTTCTTATTGAGACACCAAAAAAAAAAGGGAGTGTACCCCTTCTTTCTCAATATTATGGTTCTACCTTGTAATGCTACACTATGGTACCCCTATGCTTTATTTGTGGTACACATGGAAACACGGACATGAGTTGAAGGAAGTGCTGATCCCACCCATAGGCGACTCTACAGGGGGGCAAGGGGGGAAATTGTCCTCCCATGGTTATTCCTTGCCCCCCCCTATTTGCCCCCCACCAAAAATCAGCATCCAGCTTCCCACACTTCTTCGGACCAATGTATCTCCGTCCATGTGCATCATATATGGACGATCTATGTGTCATTAGACAGGGCAGGTTCTGGCCTTTCCAATGATATCTAACATGACCATATTTAGTATGAAGTAAAAGTCATAAAACATTAAATAAAAACGTGCACTTAAACATTTTCACAAGGTTGAAATGGCTCAGTAGTGAAATGGTTAATGTTCAGACTATACATTACATTGTGTATTACATTAGTTTTTGCCTTGGTTTAGTTGTATATTAAGGGTTAATGGGTAGGCTTCATCCCTTACAGTATACATTTGGTTTTCCTTAATTAATGGCATTTTAGGGGTTAATGAGTAGGCTAAATGCAACAATGTTTATTATTTTTATCGTAGTTCCCTGGGTTTGTGGCATTTTAGGGGTTATTATGGAAGATAGAATCTAAAGGGTCTAATCATCTTTAGATCCTCTGCTTTTCGTCACATTTCGGGGAATTCATTTTGCCAAATATATGGTGAATTCCCTATTCGTGAATGGTCACCGTAATTTGCTAAAATTGGAGTCGCTGAAGCAGCTAAAGGACATTCAGCGAAAACTGACGAATTGCAGCAAATAAAATTTTGAACGTAAGTATTAGGGTAGTACAACAAAAAGGCATTATTGCATCACATTACTCTGGGGTTTTGGAATCTTATTTATATGTACTCGTGATTTATATATACTTATTTAGGGTACTATTACCTGGTGTGAGCTAACCCTAGCATCAGCATGTTTTTGCGTTAGTGCCAGGTTAATTCTAGTCTAGAATTCGAGTCTAGCGCCGAACCAACAGTTCGTTTGCCTCCCGCTTCAAATGGGAAAAATCACTTAGCGCGTTGCTATTAGCGATTTTTACCGCAAGCTTACTGTACTTTCCACGTCCTTTAATTAGCATGGGGAGCGCTAGAGATCTCTAGCGCTTTTGCAGCTAACAGATCACTTGGTGCCAGCGCTAATCTTTTGAGGGGCGCTAATTGCAACATTTTACCTACTGCTCAACCCTGGTGCTAACTCCAAAAAGACAGAAAAAACAGATCCTCGCCCAAAATTAATAGGCAATTGAAAGGAATGCAGCACAGGTGTTCTCTTGGCCCCATTCACCATAGTAATGGATCTGGTCAGCAATGTCGCTGCTGTTGCAGTAGGCTCTATTATGATATATATGTATCCTTTATTCACCTATATCCTAATTCTAATATATTGCCTAATTTTAAACATTTTATGCTGGGGGTTATTCATAGTATGTAAGCATATGATTATTAGGGTGACCATGTGGACCATGTTTAAAGGGACACGTGAATAAGTCTTGCCCTGAAACATGTATTATTTATATGCTGCAGCAGGGAAGTTATTGTGGCTCACCTGGCCTTCCTTTTGGATCTATTAAATGCAGTGTAAGGATTCTACATGCTGTTGGGTGGCATTTATCATGCAATGCCCATCAGCCTTAATATATGTGTGCATCAAAACATGGATGATACGGCCACCTTGGAGGAATTTAATAATTCAGGGGTGTGAGGTTATTCACTGGATGGACTACCACGGACACGGTGATCTGTTAGGCTAGGGTCAGACGAACGCATTTTCGCGTTGTCTGTGAAAAAGTGCGTTCGAACGAATGGATGCATTTTTTCACGGAGTACGCGATAGCGGTCATACGATGCGCATTTGCATCCGTGATTTTGTACGGATCATCAATAAAACACTTTGTGCATCTGGACTTTATGTTGGCCGGACATTAGCAGTGTCTGACATCTCCAATTCACGCACACACGCCTCTAGCGGACGCAGCGCACTCTGTACATCAGTACTAGCGGTTTTACGTTCTCGACAAAATGCGTTCGTTTTCCACTTGCGTTGCGCAGCCGGACTTTTGTGCGACCGTACTTCGTATATTGGCCGTCATTGCCTGGCACTTGCTGCTACTACGGCCGTGATTAAGTGCGCCTGCACGCGCGTTCGCACTGCGCTCGTCTGACCCTAGCCTTAATAGGTCGTCAGGCACTAACAGGGTTATTCAGAAAACAGTGAAAAGCTGGAGAATGACTGGAGAATGGAAAATTCTAGGTCAAAATAGCCGATTTGGAAAGTGAGATGAATGGGATAATTTTTCTGGTTTAGCTATTTTGACCAAGAATTTTCCATTCTCCAGTCATTCTCCTGCTTTTCACCTCTCTGTGAATAACCCTGTAAGTTTTAGCGACGCGCGCTAAATTTTTCCTTTAGTGATAGTGTTTTAGCTCACACAGGTGATATAGGGCCCTTAGTTTTATTCAGTGGTATGATTTAGTGGTGAAAATTATTAGTGACCCCCCAGTTTTGGCTGCTAAATCTTATGTGCCCCCCCCCCTAAATATTGTTCCTAGAGTCGCCACTGATCCCACCACATTACCTTCTACTTGAACTGTACTTTGGTGGTTTAGGATATAGAGTGGAGGAGAGAAGCTGCTGATTCAACATAAAACTACAACCACAGATTTTAAGATTGTGGATTTTGTTCTTACACCACATTTATTATAAGGTTATTTACTGTTTTATTACTGACTGCATCAGTAATTAATTTGCTCTTATTACATTTATTTGGTTTGATTTAAAAACCACCACTAGGTGGCGCTGGGGATACAGAATTCTACCATTGTGTTCAGGAAGTAGAAACATAGAAACATAGAAAAATGTCGGCAGATAAGAACCTTTGCCCATCTAGTCTGCCCAATTACATGGATACTTTACCTGGATTTATCTTTTGTTTAGGATAGCCTTATGCCTATCCCATGCTTGTAGGCAGCGCTTGTCCCTTCTAGGGATGGGCTGCAGGTTCAAATCGTTTCGAACATCGGCTGTTCGAAAATTCACGAACTTCGAATTTTTCGGGCCGTTTGAAAAAGTTTGGGGAAAAATTTTTAAAAAATGCTTAAAAGATCCTAAAAAAATCTAAAAGTAAAGAGACTCTTTACTGCAGAATATAATAATAAACGGTTTATTAGATATTGAATTAAAACTGAAATATTTTTAGCATTGCAGCCTATGGGGCATAAACATTTCCCACACCTTGTGGCTCAAACATTTCTCACCCCTTGCGGCTCAAACATTTCCCACCCCTTGCGGATCGATTCGAAATTTCGAGTCAGTCGATTCGATAATTCGGACGATTCGAAATTTCAGGTCAATTCGATAAATCGGGTTGATTCGGTGGTTTGCTGCATTAATTATACTGTAGAGGTGCTGCCCGGCAGTGTGTGGATTCATATGCTGCATTAATTATACTGCAGAGAGGCGCTGCCCGGCAGTGTGTGGATTCATATGCTGCATTAATTATACTGTAGAGAGGTGCTTCCCAGCAGTGTGTGGATTCATATGCTGCATTAATTATACCGCAGAGAGGTGCTTCCCAGCAGTGTGTGGATTCATATGCTGCATTAATTATACTGTAGAGGTGCTGCCCGGCAGTGTGTGGATTCATATGCTGCATTAATTAACTGTAGAGGTGCTGCCCGGCAGTGTGTGGATTCATATGCTGCATTAATTATACTGTAGAGGTGCTGCCTGGCAGTGTGTGGATTCATATGCTGCATTAATTATACTGTAGAGGTGCTGCCCGGCAGTGTGCGGATTCATATGCTGCATTAATTATACGGTAAAGGTGCTACCCGGCAGTGTGCGGATTTATATGCTGCATTAATTATACTGCAGAGAGGTGCTTCCCAGCAGTGTGTGGATTCATATGCTGCATTAATTATACTGTAGAGGTGCTTCCAGCAGGCAGTGTGTGGATTCATATGCTGCATTAATTATACTGCAGAGAGGTGCTTCCCAGCAGTGTGTGGATTCATATGCTGCATTAATTATACCGCAGAGAGGTGCTTCCCAGCAGTGTGTGGATTCATATGCTGCATAATTATACTGTAGAGAGGTGCTTCCAGCAGTGTGAGATTCATATGCTGCATTAATTATACTGCAGAGAGGTGCTTCCCAGCAGTGTGTGGATTCATATGCTGCATTAATTATACTGTAGAGGTGCTGCCCGCAGTGTGTGGATTCATATGCTGCATTAATTATACTGTAGAGGTGCTGCCCGGCAGTGTGTGGATTCATATGCTGCATTAATTATACTGTAGAGGTGCTGTCTGGCAGTGTGTGGATTCATATGCTGCATTAATTATACTGTAGAGGTGCTTCCCAGCAGTGTGTGGATTCATATGCTGCATTAATTATACTGTAGAGGTGCTGCCCGGCAGTGTGAGGATTCATATGCTGCATTAATTATACTGCAGAGAGGTGCTTCCCAGCAGTGTGTGGATTCATATGCTGCATTAATTATACTGTAGAGGTGCTTCCCAGCAGTGTGTGGATTCATATGCTGCATTAATTATACTGCAGAGAGGTGCTTCCCAGCAGTGTGTGGATTCATATGCTGCATTAATTATACCGCAGAGAGGTGCTTCCCAGCAGTGTGTGGATTCATATGCTGCATTAATTATACTGTAGAGAGGTGCTTCCCAGCAGTGTGAGGATTCATATGCTGCATTAATTATACTGCAGAGAGGTGCTTCCCAGCAGTGTGTGGATTCATATGCTGCATTAATTATACTGTAGAGGTGCTGCCCGGCAGTGTGTGGATTCATATGCTGCATTAATTATACTGTAGAGGTGCTGCCCGGCAGTGTGTGGATTCATATGCTGCATTAATTATACTGTAGAGGTGCTGCCTGGCAGTGTGTGGATTCATATGCTGCATTAATTATACTGTAGAGAGGTGCTTCCCAGCAGTGTGAGGATTCATATGCTGCATTAATTATACTGCAGAGAGGTGCTTCCCAGCAGTGTGTGGATTCATATGCTGCATTAATTATACTGTAGAGGTGCTTCCCAGCAGTGTGTGGATTCATATGCTGCATTAATTATACTGCAGAGAGGTGCTTCCCAGCAGTGTGTGGAATCATATGCTGCATTAATTATACTGTAGAGGTGCTTCCCAGCAGTGTGTGGATTCATATGCTGCATTAATTATACCGCAGAGAGGTGCTTCCCAGCAGTGTGTGGATTCATATGCTGCATTAATTATACCGCAGAGAGGCGCTTCCCAGCAGTGTGTGGAATCATATGCTGCATTAATTATACTGTAGAGGTGCTTCCCAGCAGTGTGTGGAATCATATGCTGCATTAATTATACCTCAGAGAGGCGCTTCCCAGCAGTGAGTGGATTCATATGCTGCATTAATTATACTGCAGAGAGGTGCTTCCCAGCAGTGAGTGGATTCATATGCTGCATTAATTATACTGTAGAGAGGCGCTTCCCAGCAGTGAGTGGATTCATATGCTGCATTAATTATACTGTAGAGAGGCGCTTCCCAGCAGTGTGTGGATTCATATGCTGCATTAATTATACCGCAGAGAGGCGCTTCCCAGCAGTGAGTGGATTCATATGCTGCATTAATTATACTGTAGAGAGGCGCTTCCCAGCAGTGTGTGGATTCATATGCTGCATTAATTATACTGTAGAGGTGCTGCCTGGCAGTGTGCGGATTCATATGCTGCATTAATTATACTGTAGAGAGGCGCTTCCCAGCAGTGTGTGGATTCATATGCTGCATTAATTATACCGCAGAGAGGCGCTTCCCAGCAGTGTGTGGATTCATATGCTGCATTAATTATACTGTAGAGGTGTTGCCTGGCAGTGTGCGGATTCATATGCTGCATTAATTATACTGTAGAGGTGCTGCCTGGCAGTGTGTGGATTCATATGCTGCATTAATTATACTGTAGAGGTGCTTCCCAGCAGTGTGTGGATTCATATGCTGCATTAATTATACTGTAGAGGTGCTTCCCAGCAGTGTGTGGAATCATATGCTGCATTAACTATACTGTAGAGGTGCTTCCCAGCAGTGTGTGGATTCATATGCTGCATTAATTATACTGTAGAGAGGCGCTTCCCAGCAGTGTGTGGAATCATATGCTGCATTAATTATACTGTAGAGGTGCTTCCCAGCAGTGTGTGGATTCATATGCTGCATTAATTATACTGTAGAGGTGCTTCCCAGCAGTGTGTGGAATCATATGCTGCATTAATTATACTGCAGAGAGGTGCTTCCCAGCAGTGAGTGGATTCATATGCTGCATTAATTATACTGTAGAGAGGCGCTTCCCAGCAGTGTGTGGAATCATATGCTGCATTAATTATACTGTAGAGGTGCTGCCCGGCAGTGTGCGGATTCATATGCTGCATTAATTATACTGTAGAGGTGCTGCCCGGCAGTGTGAGGATTCATATGCTGCATTAATTATACTGTAGAGGTGCTTCCCAGCAGTGTGTGGATCATATGCTGCATTAATTATACTGCAGAGAGGCGCTTCCCAGCAGTGTGTGGAATCATACGCTGCAGTAATTATACTGTAGAGGTGCTGCCCGGCAGTGTGAGGATTCATATGCTGCATTAATTATACTGTAGAGAGGTGCTTCCCAGCAGTGTGTGGAATCATATGCTGCATTAATTATACTGTAGAGGTGCTTCCCAGCAGTGTGTGGATTCATATGCTGCATTAATTATACTGTAGAGAGGCGCTTCCAGCAGTGTGTGGATTCATATGCTGCATTAATTATACCGCAGAGAGGCGCTTCCCAGCAGTGTGTGGAATCATATGCTGCATTAATTATACTGCAGAGAGGTGCTTCCAGCAGTGAGTGGATTCATATGCTGCATTAATTATACTGTAGAGAGGCGCTTCCCAGCAGTGTGTGAATCATATGCTGCATTAATTATACTGTAGAGGTGCTTCCCAGCAGTGTGTGGATTCATATGCTGCATTAATTATACTGTAGAGAGACGCTTCCCAGCAGTGTGTGGATTCATATGCTGCATTAATTATACCGCAGAGAGGCGCTTCCCAGCAGTGTGTGGAATCATATGCTGCATTAATTATACTGCAGAGAGGTGCTTCCCAGCAGTGAGTGGATTCATATGCTGCATTAATTATACTGTAGAGAGGCGCTTCCCAGCAGTGTGTGGAATCATATGCTGCATTAATTATACTGTAGAGGTGCTGCCTAGCAGTGTGTGGATTCATATGCTGCATTAATTATACTGTAGAGGTGCTGCCCGGCAGTGTGCGGATTCATATGTTGCATTAATTATATTGTAGAGGTGCTGCCCGGCAGTGTGAGGATTCATATGCTGCATTAATTATACTGCAGAGAGGCGCTTCCCAGCAGTGTGTGGAATCATACGCTGCAGTAATTATACTGTAGAGGTGCTGCCTGGCAGTGTGAGGATTCATATGCTGCATTAATTATACTGTAGAGGTGCTTCCCAGCAGTGTGCGGATTCATATGCTGCATTAATTATACTGTAGAGGTGCTGCCTGGCAGTGTGCGGATTCATATGCTGCATTAATTATACTGTAGAGGTGCTGCCTGGCAGTGTGTGGATTCATATGCTGCATTAATTATACCGCAGAGAGGCGCTTCCCAGCAGTGTGAGGATTCATATGCTGCATTAATTATACTGTAGAGAGGCGCTTCCCAGCAGTGTGTGGATTCATATGCTGTATTAATTATACCGCAGAGAGGCGCTTCCCAGCAGTGTGTGGAATCATATGCTGCATTAATTATACTGTAGAGGTGCTGCCCGGCAGTGTGTGGATTCATATGCTGCATTAATTATACTGTAGAGAGGCGCTTCCCAGCAGTGTGAGGATTCATATGCTGCATTAATTATACTGTAGAGGTGCTGCCTGGCAGTGTGCGGATTCAGATGCTGCATTAATTATACTGTGGAGGTGCTTCCCAGCAGTGTGTGGATTCATATGCTGCATTAATTATACTGTGGAGGTGCTGCCTGGCAGTGTGTGGATTCATATGCTGCATTAATTATACTGTAGAGGTGCTGCCTGGCAGTGTGAGGATTCATATGCTGCATTAATTATACTGTAGAGGTGCTGCCTGGCAGTGTGTGGATTCATATGCTGCATTAATTATACTGTAGAGGTGCTGCCTGGCAGTGTGCGGATTCATATGCTGCATTAATTATACTGTAGAGGTGCTGCCTGGCAGTGTGCGGATTCATATGCTGCATTAATTATACTGTAGAGGTGCTGCCTGGCAGTGTGTGGATTCATATGCTGCATTAATTATACTGTAGAGAGGTGCTTCCCAGCAGTGTGAGGATTCATATGCTGCATTAATTATACTGCAGAGAGGCGCTTCCCAGCAGTGTGTGGATTCATATGCTGCATTAATTATACTGTAGAGGTGCTGCCTGGCAGTGTGTGGATTCATATGCTGCATTAATTATACTGTGGAGGTGCTGCCTGGCAGTGTGTGGATTCATATGCTGCATTAATTATACTGTAGAGAGGCGCTTCCCAGCAGTGTGTGAGGATTCATATGCTGCATTAATTATACTGTAGAGGTGCTGCCGGGCAGTCTGTGGATTCATATGCTGCATTAATTATACTGTAGAGAGACGCTTCCCAGCAGTGTGTGAGGATTCATATGCTGCATTAATTATACTGTGGAGGTGCTGCCTGGCAGTGTGTGGATTCAAATGCTGCATTAATTATACTGTAGAGGTGCTGCCTGGCAGTGTGAGGATTCATATGCTGCATTAATTATACTGTGGAGGTGCTGCCTGGCAGTGTGCGGATTCATATGCTGCATTAACTATACTGTGGAGGTGCTTCCCGGCAGTGTGTGGATTCATAGGCTGCATTAATTATACTGTAGAGGTGCTTCCCAGCAGTGTGTGGAATCATATGCTGCATTAATTATACTGCAGAGAGGTGCTTCCCAGCAGTGAGTGGATTCATATGCTGCATTAATTATACTGTAGAGAGGCGCTTCCCAGCAGTGTGTGGAATCATATGCTGCATTAATTATACTGTAGAGAGGCGCTTCCCAGCAGTGTGTGAGGATTCATATGCTGCATTAATTATACTGTAGAGGTGCTGCCCGGCAGTCTGTGGATTCATATGCTGCATTAATTATACTGTAGAGAGACGCTTCCCAGCAGTGTGTGAGGATTCATATGCTGCATTAATTATACTGTGGAGGTGCTGCCTGGCAGTGTGTGGATTCAAATGCTGCATTAATTATACTGTAGAGGTGCTGCCTGGCAGTGTGCGGATTCATATGCTGCATTAATTATACTGTGGAGGTGCTGCCTGGCAGTGTGCGGATTCATATGCTGCATTAACTATACTGTGGAGGTGCTTCCCGGCAGTGTGTGGATTCATAGGCTGCATTAATTATACTGTAGAGGTGCTTCCCAGCAGTGTGCGGATTCATATGCTGCATTAATTATACTGTAGAGGTGCTGCCTGGCAGTGTGTGGATTCATATGCTGCATTAATTATACTGTAGAGGTGCTGCCCGGCAGTGTGTGGATTCATATGCTGCATTAATTATACTGCAGAGAGGCGCTTCCCAGCAGTGTGTGGATTCATATGCTGCATTAATTATACTGTAGAGAGGTGCTTCCCAGCAGTGTGTGGATTCATAATATGCTGCATTAGGCTGGGGTCAGACGAGCGTGATTTCTACGGACTGTACGTCCGTGCAGTACGGACATCGTCAGTACGGATGACGCAGTAGTGGTCACACAGTCCGTTTTTTCACTGAAGTTATTTTTTGACGGATGTAGGAGGGGAAAATAAATTACAA
This sequence comes from Leptobrachium leishanense, assembly GCA_009667805.1. Lineage (NCBI taxonomy): Eukaryota > Metazoa > Chordata > Amphibia > Anura > Megophryidae > Leptobrachium > Leptobrachium leishanense. The sequence continues at coordinate 5,598,692 of CM019069.1, read as the reverse complement.
TGAAAAAACATTCTGTCCGTCAAAAATGCTGGACGTATTAATGCAGTCCGTCTGACCTCGCTCCATCACTCACACACAAAGCTATGCAGACGTTGTGTTGTGGACGTGGCGCACTCCGCACGTCCGTTCTAGCAGTATTACGTTCTTGCCTAACCTGCGTCCGTTTGCCGCGGCCGTTGTGCGTCCGCAGTTCAGTGCGGACGTACTTCATGTGTCAGGCTCCAATGGACTTACTTTCATGCTATCACGGACGTACTTTTAGGCGCAATCACGGACGTGAACACTACGCTCGTCTGACACCAGCCTTAATTATACCGCAGAGAGGCGCTTCCCAGCAGTGTGTGGATTCATATGCTGCATTAATTATACTGTAGAGGTGCTGCCTGGCAGTGTGTGGACTCATATGCTGCATTAATTATACTGTGGAGGTGCTGCCTGGCAGTGTGTGGATTCATATGCTGCATTAATTATACTGCAGAGAGGTGCTTCCCAGCAGTGTGTGGAATCATACGCTGCAGTAATTATACTGTAGAGAGGCGCTTCCCAGCAGTGTGTGGATTCATATGCTGCATTAATTATACTGTAGAGAGGCGCTTCCCAGCAGTGTGTGGATTCATATGCTGCATTAATTATACTGTAGAGAGGCGCTTCCCAGCAGTGTGTGGATTCATATGCTGCATTAATTATACTGTAGAGAGGCGCTTCCCAGCAGTGTGTGGATTCATATGCTGCATTAATTATACTGTAGAGAGGCGCTTCCCAGCAGTGTGAGGATTCATATGCTGCATTAATTATACCGCAGAGAGGCGCTTCCCAGCAGTGTGTGGATTCATATGCTGCATTAATTATACTGTAGAGAGGCGCTTCCCAGCAGTGTGTGGATTCATATGCTGCATTAATTATACTGTAGAGAGGCGCTTCCCAGCAGTGTGAGGATTCATATGCTGCATTAATTATACTGCAGAGAGGCGCTTCCCAGCAGTGTGTGGATTCATATGCTGCATTAATTATACTGCAGAGAGGTGCTGCCTGGCAGTGTGTGGATTCATATGCTGCATTAATTATACTGTAGAGGTGCTTCCCAGCAGTGTGTGGATTCATATGCTGCATTAATTATACTGCAGAGAGGTGCTTCCCAGCAGTGTGTGGATTCATATGCTGCATTAATTATACTGTAGAGAGGTGCTTCCCAGCAGTGTGTGGATTCATATGCTGCATTAATTATACTGCAGAGAGGTGCTGCCTGGCAGTGTGTGGATTCATATGCTGCATTAATTATACTGTAGAGAGGTGCTTCCCAGCAGTGTGTGGATTCATATGCTGCATTAATTATACCGCAGAGAGGCGCTTCCCAGCAGTGTGTGGATTCATATGCTGCATTAATTATACTGCAGAGAGGTGCTGCCTGGCAGTGTGTGGATTCATATGCTGCATTAATTATACTGTAGAGAGGTGCTTCCCAGCAGTGTGTGGATTCATATGCTGCATTAATTATACCGCAGAGAGGCGCTTCCCAGCAGTGTGTGGATTCATATGCTGCATTAATTATACTGCAGAGAGGCGCTTCCCAGCAGTGTGTGGATTCATATGCTGCATTAATTATACTGTAGAGAGGTGCTTCCCAGCAGTGTGTGGATTCATATGCTGCATTAATTATACCGCAGAGAGGTGCTTCCCAGCAGTGTGTGGATTCATATGCTGCATTAATTATACCGCAGAGAGGTGCTTCCCAGCAGTGTGTGGATTCATATGCTGCATTAATTATACCGCAGAGAGGTGCTTCCCAGCATTGTGTGGATTCATATGCTGCATTAATTATACTGCAGAGAGGCGCTTCCCAGCAGTGTGTGGATTCATATGCTGCATTAATTATACTGTAGAGGTGCTTCCCAGCAGTGTGTGGATTCATATGCTGCATTAATTATACTGTAGAGGTGCTTCCCAGCAGTGTGTGGATTCATATGCTGCATTAATTATACTGCAGAGAGGTGCTTCCCAGCAGTGTGTGGATTCATATGCTGCATTAATTATACTGCAGAGAGGTGCTTCCCAGCATTGTGTGGATTCATATGCTGCATTAATTATACTGCAGAGAGGTGCTTCCCAGCAGTGTGTGGATTCATATGCTGCATTAATTATACTGCAGAGAGGTGCTTCCCAGCAGTGTGTGATTCATATGCTGCATTAATTATACTGCAGAGAGGTGCTCCCAGCAGTGTGTGGATTCATATGCTGCATTAATTATACCGCAGAGAGGCGCTTCCCAGCAGTGTGTGGATTCATATGCTGCATTAATTATACTGCAGAGAGGCGCTTCCCAGCAGTGTGTGGATCATATGCTGCATTAATTATACTGTAGAGAGGTGCTTCCCAGCAGTGTGTGGATTCATATGCTGCATTATTATACCGCAGAGAGGTGCTTCCCAGCAGTGTGTGGATTCATATGCTGCATTAATTATACCGCAGAGAGGTGCTTCCCAGCAGTGTGTGGATTCATATGCTGCATTAATTATACCGCAGAGAGGTGCTTCCCAGCATTGTGTGGATTCATATGCTGCATTAATTATACTGCAGAGAGGCGCTTCCCAGCAGTGTGGTGGATTCATATGCTGCATTAATTATACTGTAGAGGTGCTTCCCAGCAGTGTGTGGATTCATTATGCTGCATTAATTATACTGTAGAGTGCTTCCCAGCAGTGTGTGGATTCATATGCTGCATTAATTATACTGCAGAGAGGTGCTTCCCAGCAGTGTGTGTGGATTCATATGCTGCATTAATTATACTGCAGAGAGGTGCTTCCCAGCATTGTGTGGATTCATATGCTGCATTAATTATACTGCAGAGAGGTGCTTCCCAGCAGTGTGTGGATTCATATGCTGCATTAATTATACTGCAGAGAGGTGCTTCCCAGCAGTGTGTGGATTCATATGCTGCATTAATTATACTGTAGAGGTGCTTCCCAGCAGTGTGTGGATTCATATGCTGCATTAATTATACTGTCGCTGAAATGATCCAAACGCTAAAATGACCCAATTCGATCCGAAATTTCAAATCAATATCGAATACCCGAATTGAAACGAAAACAGTCCGAAATGAAAAAAAAACACCTGGAAAAAAAAACGAAACGAAAACTGTCTGAAACGACGCGAAACGAAAAAAAAAAAAAACGAAACGAGTGACAGAGTTATAAACTTTTTTTAACTTTATTTTCATTATTTCCTGTCCCCCAGGGCAGTACCTGGACCCCATACACCTTTTATGGCCAATATTTTGCATATATGCCCTCTTGGAGGGCACTTTCATTTTTGAACTTTTGAGCCCCATTGACTTGCATTGTGTTCGAATTCGAACTTTTTTGGATGTTCGAGTTCGAATTCGAACCGAACACAGGGGTGTTCGGCCCATCACTAGTCCCTTCCTATTTGAATAGACGCGCGCTGCAGACTTCTTGAGCAGTTTACGCGAGTAGTGTAGCAGTGAAGCATACCGCTATGCAAATTGCGTAGGCTGTGAAAAGAATGGGAGCTGCGCGTTTTTTACTGACGGCTGAACGGACTTTGTAAACAGGAAGAAGGCAGAGGATGGAGCCAACGGGGGGGGGGGGGGGATGAGTTAATTTATTTTGCTTAATGGCAGGTGAGGCTCTGTGCCACCTGCCTCCCCTGACCGCACGTCGCTGCTCTGAAGTAATGTGTGTATACAGACTGGTGACGGGGGGAGAGTTGCATTTGGCTTGGTGAGGGTCCATATATAGGGGGCAGGAGCAGCCACGTTAGCAGAGTTTCCTGAAGAAGGAACAGACGTCCATGTATTGTGGTTGCAGATTTCCCATCTCTTTATGCAGAAGCATTAAAGCCCGGGGGGAGGGAGGACTTTATGAGGCGACGCACACACAGACATCAAGCACACCCACTTCATTCAGGACAAACTCATTCTGGGCTCCCTGTATGTTCCCTGGATGTATGGACGCAGCTCTGCGCTGAGCGCACGATGGCGATATTTTCAAGTTTAGAAGATCAGACGCCCCCCCCCCCCCCATCACTAGGGACATGCAGGAGACTCAGGGCCGTATTCCAGCCCAGGTGTAATCTGGAGGATCCAGAGCTTCTGTAAACGTATCGACTCCACAGATTTAGTGCCAATAACAGTCTGTTACATTAAACTGCTGGAGCCACTTCCCGACCTAACTGTAAGCTCGACCATCACTGCCCCTATACTTTGTGTACTGTGTATAACGGCTCCTATACTTTGTATAATGATTCTTATACTTTGTGTACTGTGTATAACGGCTCCTATACTTTGTATAATGATTCTTATACTTTGTGTACTGTGTATAACGGCTCCTTTACTTTGTATAATGATTCTTATACTTTGTGTACTGTGTATAACGGCTCCTATACTTTGTATAATGATTCTTATACTTTGTGTACTGTGTATAACGGCTCCTATACTTTGTATAATGATTCTTATACTTTGTGTACTGTGTATAACGGCTCCTATACTTTGTATAATGATTCTTATACTTTGTGTACTGTGTATAACGGCTCCTATACTTTGTATAATGATTCTTATACTTTGTGTACTGTGTATAACGGCTCCTATACTTTGTATAATGATTCTTATACTTTGTGTACTGTGTATAACGGCTCCTATACTTTGTATAATGATTCTTATACTTTGTGTACTGTGTATAACGGCTCCTATACTTTGTATAATGATTCTTATACTTTGTGTACTGTGTATAACGGCTCCTATACTTTGTATAATGATTCTTATACTTTGTGTACTGTGTATAACGGCTCCTATACTTTGTATAATGATTCTTATACTGTGTGTACTGTGTATAACGGCTCCTATACTTTGTATAATGATTCTTATACTTTGTGTACTGTGTATAACAGCCCTTTACTTTGTATAATGATTCTTATACTTTTTGTACTGTGTATAATGGTTCTTGTCACAGACCGCCGCTCGTCTGCCTGTCCTGGCTCTCCAGAAACCCCCTCGTTGTGGTCAGCCCGGCTACTGGGAACGTGGTCCTCAGCGCCTCGAGCAGCTTGACCCGCTTGCTTTTGCCTGCTGGGAGACCTGGGCTGGCTGGCAGGGATCTGTGCCAGTGCTGGGCCGAAGTTGACCTGTAGCCTCAATGTTAGGTCAGTCTTTCAGATGGCCGCTCGGGGCCTTCTGATGGTGAGTGGAGTGGTATAGTGCAGAGGAATAACACACCAGACAAGCTGCATGTATCAACCAAGAACTATATGCCTTACTGAGAAAATCATATTTATATGGTCCAACAGGGATCAATTACATAAACCAAACCCCCTTAGAAACCCCTGGAACATAATTACACAAACATTGTCTTATTGGAACTCTGATTACATTAGGTCTGTTATCACACACACCTCATTTACAGAATCCATTGTTCCAATAGATCTGATTGCTTTGTCAGTCAAACACTGTCCCAGACTCATGACTCCTCAAACACGCAAACAGATACACAGCATTCTTGCATAATCACTGATTACTCAAACCTAATTACATTCTACACAAAAGAAAGGTCTGCACCTCCAAAACACATCTCCAAGTTCACATTCACATAAAATAATAAAAGTACATTTAAAATCACACCACGTAATATAAATGAGGCAACTGTCTGTTTCTTTTGGGGTTTTTCGCCAGGGGAATAAAAGTCTTGGGGCTCTATTACAATTTGGGCGTTAAAACGCGGGCGCAAGGGAGGAAAAACTGCACCCGCATTTTAACGCCAGATTACAATGCAGGCGCAAACAAAAACGGTGCCTGCATTGTAGCGCCCGTTAAAAATCAGGATGCTGGCGGCAGCGCTGAGCGCAGCTGCGAGCATCCACTCGCTGGAGTCCATAGGACTGCATTGAGTTCCCCTCTGCCGGTCACGTGACCGGCCGGTCGGCGTAGGGATACGCAGGGAGAGACAGGGGGGACTTTTTCCCCCTGTCTTTCCCTGCTCCCGCCGGCCAGAGGAGGCGACCGGAGCCGCGGTCCTCGCCGCGGGACAGAGGGTGAGTATAGTTTTTTTTTTAAACTTTTTTAAGCTGGTGTTAACACCAGGTTCTGGCTCTCGTTAACTTTTCGCTGACCAGAGCCAGATGTTAATCAGCTCTGGGACATTGTAATGCAGCGATGATTAACACTTTGCGCTCCCTGTGTTAAGTATAGGGAGCGCAAAGTGCAGTAACCTCACGCTGAAAAGCACAAGGTACCAAACGCTAACTGTTTTTTTAACCCGTTTGTGTTTGGATCATAATAAGCAGCTAATACCGCAGCTCACGCAGGTGAGCGCTACCGTTAGCGTTAGGTATGTAATAGGGGCCTTGGTGTTTGAAGTGTGGAGCGCTATGTCGGTTCCATGACAGTTCTTATACTTTGTATAGGAGCTGTTAGTTTGTGGCCTAGAATGAGGACATCCCAGGTGACTCGTTCTTCTTGTCTGGGGCCGGCATGTCACGGAATCACTGCCTGCTGCAGATCGAGTTTTTATCCTTTTTCAAAATCACTTAATACAGTAAAATAAAAAGCCCAAAACATCCCAAACTCTCCTGTGATCTTGCGGTGCAGCGGGCGAGAAGATCCGACGCATTCCTCTCTCCATGAGGAATGGACAAATACTTCCCAGGGTCCTCCTCGCTTCATCTGTGGCTCCGGTGAGATCCTGCCTATGCAGACTCGCGGCAGGGATTCACTGGGCTCCATGGAGAGCCGGTACCTGCAGCGCTGCTGGTATCTCTCTGTGCCTCTCTATTATTCTGAGGACAGCCGCTAATACAGCAGCTGAACCGGAATAGGTGCAGTAAAACGGGGCCGGTTTCTCCATGTACCGGCTCCGACGTGATAGGGCTTTCTCTTGGCTCTGGTTAGTTTACACCACGGGTGGAATGTTCTGCAGCCCCTGAGTTTAATGCAATATTCCAATATGTGTCCTGAACAGAGAGCGCCGGGCGTCACATGACCCCTGATATCTATATGACACTTTGCCTCCATATGAAATACAAGCTAAAGTCCACCTTGTGACAGTCACGGCGCTCCCTTCTGCAGCATATTAGGGTGTGCAGACACTGGCGTGCTCAGCCCATTACATTAGGTGTGCAGACACTGGCGTGCTCAGCCCGTTGCGTTAGGGTGTGCAGACACTGGCGTGCACAGCCCATTGCATTAGGGTGTGCAGACACCGGCGTGCTCAGCCCATTACATTAGGTGTGCAGACACTGGCGTGCTCAGCCCGTTGCGTTAGGGTGTGCAGACACTGGCGTGCACAGCCCGTTGCATTAGGGTGTGCAGACACCGGCGTGCTCAGCCCATTACATTAGGTGTGCAGACACTGGCGTGCACAGCCCGTTGCATTAGGGTGTGCAGACACTGGCGTGCTCAGCCCATTACATTAGGTGTGCAGACACTGGCGTGCGCAGCCCGTTGCGTTAGGGTGTGCAGACACCGGCGTGCTCAGCCCATTACATTAGGTGTGCAGACACTGGCGTGCTCAGCCTAGTGCCCCCACACCACCAAGTGCCCCCCAACAGCACCCAGTTCCTCCAATAATCACCCAGTGCTCTTATTGTGAGCACACTAGGTAAGTAATACAACTGAGGACACCCTATTACTTTCTCTTGGTTTCAAATATCCATTAGTACCGCCATTATTACTCTCTGGGGTTACGTATACCCCCCCCAGTGCCCCCAATACGCCGCCCTGGACTCCTAATAATCCATAGCACCTCCATTATCACCCAGTAACAGATCTCAGTACCCCAACCAGGTCACATCTGTTACTACCGCTTCCTTGCCTGACCCCCCCCCCATGTTCTCCCCATGCAGATCCTTGTGCCTTCCTCCAGTCCTTTGACCAAGCTTAAGGACCAGGACACATAGAAAGCCTGCTAGCATCCCCCAGAAATAAGGCGATGCTGTATATCTGGAGGTTCAGGGTCAAAAATGGAACTGGTTGTATTGGGGACAGGCACAGATATTTATGTGGTCAAACATGGGTTATTCGCATACACAAAACCTCCCTTAGAAAATTTTGTGCAGGTTTCTGATGTTACTGCTCCTTCTGCTTCATGGCATTTGGGACATAATTAGACTAGGACAGATAATGGGATAAACATTTGCTCAACATTCCTACACAAGACAGGACAATGATAGCTGTGGATGGTAAACAAGATTACAGTCTAAAACTGTAGATAATGGGGCAGTGTTTCTCACAAAACAGATTAACAAAACTACTCAAATATACAATAGATACACACTAACATTATTCATACATAACACAGATTACACAAACACCCTGCACCCACTCTACAGGCACAGGGTGACTTAATATAGAACACAAGGCCTGCACCCCCCAAATACATTTCTAAGTCCATGTACCCCAAGTCCAAAGTGTTGCATGTCTCCCCCCAGGTTAATTATACCCAGTGCCCCCATTATCCACTACTGGTCTCCCAATAACCCACAGGTCCCCATTATCTCCCATAATCCTCAATTTCCCGTGGAGGTACCCGCCTCCTGGTTAAGGCTGGCGGCGCACGAGCGTTTAACAGAGAGAGGAATGTCCGTGAGAGCGGGCGTTCCTTCCACTCTGTGCGCTCAGCATACAAAGCGCAATCCTCCTACAGAGGATCGAGCTTTGTATCCCTGTCAGCGTCCGTCTAGCTTTTTGACGGGAAGGGCTTTTTCACGTCTGGTGGTTGGCCCTCCCCATCAAAACGGCACAGACGCAGGGAAGTGCGGGCGCACGAAAGCTCTAACTGCGCTGGTGTGCCGCCAGCCTAAGGTGTATTAGGACTAGGCCTCCCAGATCAGCCAAGTTTACCCAGACACATATTACCAGGGGTTTTTTTGAGCCAGTACGCGCCGGTACGCCATACTGACACCTCCTGGCGCGTACCGGCACCTCTCGGCATTTTTTTTTATACAGGTTTACCCCGGCCTGAGCGCGTGTGGTGGCACGTGGCCGCCGCTTGTCAGGACGGGGGAGACAACAGAGACAGGGCGGCACTCACTCCCTCCCTCCCTGTGTGACTGGTGAGGGATGCTGGGACGGCTGCCTCCTCCATCCCAGGTAGACTCCGTGTCCCTGGTGGTCTGTGTGGTTGTGGGCCGTGCTGCAACTGCGAGCTGAGCATGCCCACACTGAGTAGTCGCGAGTGCCGCCGGTGATCGCTGATGACCTGGCAGTGTCACTTGACCACAGGCGCTCACTGACTGTGTCAGAGAAGGCTGGCGGTCAGGTGACACTGCCAGGTCATCACCGGCTGCACTCGCGACTGCTCAGTGTGGGCGTGCTCAGCGTTCTGTGCGCTAAGCACAGCTCGTAGTTGCAGCACGGTCCACAACCACACAGACCACCAGGGACGCGGAGTCTATCTGGGATGGAGGAGGCAGCCGCCCCAGCACCCCTCACCAGTCACACAGGGAGGGAGGGAGGGAGTGAGTGCCACCCTGTCTCTGTTGTCTCCTCCGATCTGCCAGCCACAATACCAGTTTGACAGCCATATTACACAAATATAGAATATTTGATACAGTCCTAACCTCAACATCTGAGGGTTGGGATTTAAGGGTTATTATTTCAGAGGATCTAAGGGTAAGTAGTCAATGTAATAGAGCAGCAGGAAATGCTGGCAGAATGCTTGGAAATGCTGGCAGAATGCTTGGTTGTGTAGGGAGAGCCTGTATTAGCAGTAGGAAAAGGGAAGTGCTCATGCCACTGTACAGAGCACTGGTGAGACCTCACTTGGAGTACTGTGTGCAGTACTGGAGACCGTATCTCCAGAAGGATATAGACACCTTAGAGAGAGTTCAGAGAAGAGCTACTAAAATGGTGTACGGCTTGAAGGAGAAAAGTTACCAGGAAAGGCTTAATGATCTTAACATGTACAGCTTGGAAAAAAGACGAGACAGAGGAGATATGATAGAAACATTTAAATACGTAAAGGGAATCCACAAGGTAGAGGAAGGGAGTATATTTAAAAGGAAACAAAGTAGCAAAACAAGAGGACATAGTCTTAGATTAGAGGGGCAAAGGTTTAAAAGTAACATCAGAAAGCATTATTTTACTGAGAGGTGGTGGATACATGGAACAGTCTTCCAGTTGAAGTGGTAGAGGCCAAAACAGTGATTGAATTTAAGCAGGCATGGGATAGGCATAAGGCTATCCTAAACAAAAGATAAATCCAGGTAAAGTATCCATGTAATTGGGCGACTAGATGGGCCGAAAGGTTCTTATCTGCCGACATTTTTCTATGTTTCTATTACCAGTCTGCCATGCATAATACCAGTCTGCCAGCCATATTACCAGTCTGCAATGCACAATACCAGTCTGCCAGCCATATTACCAGTCTATATACAGAATTTTGATATAATACTCTTGGTGTCCCTTGTTTTTATTATATATGTTACACTGACAAACTCTTTATTACTCCCCCTTTTAATAGGTGAATATTGCCCTTTTTTAAAAAGGGGGGGTGTATTAAGGTTCTTTTGGTTATATCACAGGTTACTCTTATTGATGAATAATTGAGTCACTGATTGGATTGTTTCATTTGCCTATTTATATGTGTTTGGTGTATTGTGCATCTAGACTTAACAAAGACCTGCGTGTCAAAACGTTGTCTTCTTTTAGTGCTCACTGAGGATTAAGGCCGGGGTCAGACCAGCGCACTTTTAACGTGCGTTCTGGCGCACATAATTACGGCCGCACTAGCAGCAGATGACGGGCAATGACGGCCAATATACAATGTACGGCCGCACAAAAGTCCGACCGTGCAACGCAAGTGCAATTTGAACGCATTTTTTGGAGAACGCTGAACCGCTAGTACTGACGTACTGAGTTTTATTGACGATCCGTACAAAATCACGCCCGAAAATGCGCGTCGTCTGACCGTTTTTGCACATTCCGTGAAAAAATACGTCAATGCGTTCGGACACACTTTTTTTTCACGTTCGCAGGGAAAATTGCTTTCTAATTGACCACATTCAGGAGTTGGTGATTATTGTTTGGAGTGTTTGGGATTGGAAGTGTGTCCTTGCAGACTGGTGGTTCCTTGCTGGTTGCAACATACATTCGTGCGGTGTATTTATTAGGACACGAAAAAAAGTCAAACTCATAATCAGTTTTTCCCTGGGCGTGAGCGTACCCCCACCTGTTTTTCCAGAAAAAAGCATTGCATATTACTATTTCATGAAGAGCACAGGGAAAAGTGCTGCCCTGCAACATGTATAATTCATATGCTGCAGGAAGGAAATCAAGGCAGGTCACCTGGGATTCCTTTTTGATTTACCTGCAGCGTGCGTATGGATTATACATGCTGCGGGGTGGCTTTTTTTCATGCACTGTCCCTCAGCATGAATAAATTAAATGTGTCCAGGAAAACCATGGCCG
>CM019069.1:5547279-5582279 GCA_009667805.1 Leptobrachium leishanense | reverse complement strand
TATTGTCTGTCTGGTTTATGTTTTATTCATCTTGCAAACCTAGCCTAGTTAATATTTCGAGACCATCTTTCAAGGATCTCAGTCAGGGCTTAGGGATCTTTCTAGTTTCTGTTAATATCTTGGTTTGTTCCCTGGAAGCTGTATACCTGTCCTTAAGGCTTCATCTCTGCAGATTGGGGGTTCCCCCTCACCCTATAGGGGGCTCCCCGTTACATTATCCTGGTCCCAGAATCGAAGCTGGCAGGTATGTCTCATATGTATGAAGCTGTATTGAACTTGGTGCTTGCTATGCTGAAAGAGCTGCAGAGGTTAATAGAGGCTCTGAGCCTATCACCTGCTGCAGCTAACGATGCAGCACCACCCTGCACTACTTGCAAATCCATGTATGAGAAGGAAAGACGCAGGTTGTATGGTCTCTGTTTTTATTGTGCAGATCCAAATCACACTATTGAGCATTGTGTATTAAAACCTGTTAAGCAATGGCAGGGGAACCATATATTCAGGTATCGCTATGGAGGTACTGGTGTGTCCTCCATAGGCATCCAGACTGGCAGAATAGCCACCTCAAATCTGGTGAATCATGGGATCACTATGCCCTCGTCTCCCAGTGAGGTTTCAGTGTCTCCGGTTGGTAATGAAAAGCCAGCCATGTCTGTTCCCACTGGCAATGAAATGCCAGCCATATCTATCTACTGGCACGATGCCAGCCATGTCTGTATCTACTGGCACGATGCCAGCCATGTCTGTATCCACCGGCACGATGCCAGCCATGTCTGTATCCACTGGCATGATGCCAGCCATGTCTGTATCCACTGGCACGCTGCCAGCCATGCCTGTTCTCACTGGTAATGAAAAGCCAGCCATGCCTGTTCCCACTGGCAATGAAATGCCAGCCATGTCTGTATCCACTGGCACGCTGCCAGCCATGCCTGTTCTCACTGGTAATGAAAAACCAGCCATGCCTGTTCCACTGGCAATGAAATGCCAGCCATGTCTGTATCTATTGGCACGATGCCAGCCATGTCTGTATCTACTGGCACGATGCCAGCCATGTCTGTATCTACTGGCACGATGCCAGCCATGTCTGTATCTACTGGCACGATGCCAGCCATGTCTGTATCCACCGGCACGATGCCAGCCATGTCTGTATCCACTGGCATGATGCCAGCCATGTCTGTATCCACTGGCACGCTGCCAGCCATGCCTGTTCTCACTGGTAATGAAAAGCCAGCCATGCCTGTTCCCACTGGCAATGAAATGCCAGCCATGTCTGTTTCTACTGGCACGAAGCCAGCCATGTCTGTATCCACTGGCACGCTGCCAGCCATGCCTGTTCTCACTGGTAATGAAAAGCCAGCCATGCCTGTTCCCACTGGCAATGAAATGCCAGCCATGTCTGCATCCACTGGCACGAAGCCAGCCATGTCTGTATCCACTGGCACGAAGCCAGCCATGTCTGTATCTGCTGGCACGAAACCAGCCATGTTTGTATCTACTGGCACGAAGCCAGCCATGTCTGCTTCCCCTGGCACGAAGCCAGCCATGTCTGTTCCCACTGGCACGATGCCAGCCATGTCTGCTTCCCCTGGCACGAAGCCAGCCATGTCTGCTTCCCCTGGCACGAAGCCAGCCATGTCTGCTTCCCCTGGCACGAAGCCAGCCATGTCTGTATCCACTGGCGTGAAGCCAGCCATGTCTGTATCCACTGGCGTGAAGCCAGCCATGTCTGTATCCACTGGCGTGAAGCCAGCCATGTCTGTATCCACTGGCGTGAAGCCAGCCATGTCTGTATCCACTGGCGTGAAGCCAGCCATGTCTGTATCCACTGGCGTGAAGCCAGCCATGTCTGTATCTACTGGCACGAACCCAGCCATGTCTGTATCCACTGGCACGAAGCCAGCCATGTCTGTATCCACTGGCACGAAGCCAGCCATGTCTGTTCCCACTGGCACGATGCCAGCCATGTCTGTTCCCACTGGCACGATGCCAACCATGTCTGCTTCCCACTGGCACGATGCCAGCCATGTCTGCTTCCCCTGGCACGATGCCAGCCATGTCTGCTTCCCCTGGCACGAAGCCAGCCATGTCTGCTTCCCCTGGCACGAAGCCAGCCATGTCTGCTTCCCCTGGCACGAAGCCAGCCATGTCTGCTTCCCCTGGCACAAAGCCAGCCATGTCGGGTACTGGTAATGAGAAGCCAGCCATGTCGGGTACTGGTAATGAGAAGCCAGCCATGTCGGGTACTGACAATATGTCATTCGTGATGCCTGAGGCTGGTACCTTGCCAGTGGTGTCCGGGACTAGCTGTACGTCAGCAATGACAGCTGCACCCAGGTTAGACGAGACAGCTGTGACCACGTTTTGTTATGAGGCCGACGTGCCTGGATTGGCACATGAGACCACTGTGCCCTTGCCCCACAGTGAGTCCAGTATTGTCCCCACCATTGTCAAGCCTTGTGAGGTGGTCACAAAGTCTATGTCTTGCTCTAAGAGAAGACAGGAAAAGGTGATCAACCCTAGCCAATCTGGTTTTGAAACTTCCACACTTTGTTCTGGTTCCAATGATACTACACCCTCTAAGTCCGAGGTTGCCTTACTCTGCACAGTAATCAGGGAATTCCGGCAAGCTGGTGGTTTGAAGGGTATTGTGATCCCCAAATCACATTGTGTTCCCAAGGAATATATACGGACGCCCTCTGGCTTTTGGATGCTTGAGAGGCACTGGGTAGTGCTCCAGAGACACCCTGACATTCTGCAAGGGCTGTTGGAGTCTGATTCAGATGATCCACAAAATACTCCTCCTGGGGAGAGGTGTAAAACTGTTGTGGCGCCAACTGTACCATGTCCTGGTGATGTCCCATATCCCGAGAGTTTACCAATCATGCACACACCCTGTACTGTATTGGTCGGGGCCACGTTTAATGGCAAGGTCATTGTCTCTGGGGTAGACAGTAAGTCCACTGTGTCTTGTGGTTCCACTGTGAGTTGTAATATACAATCTCAGGGCAAGACTACTGTCACTGGATCTGGCAGTACCTCTATTGCCTCTATGTGCCATGGTGTGGACGGAACTCCTAGATCACGGTCCAGGAGACGCAAGAGGACTAACCATAAACAACCTGGGACTGATGATTCACTCCGTTCAAGGTCCAAGGTACTCATGCCGTCGGACCCTCAGGTACGAGACCCTAGCCCGGTTGCCGAGGGTTGTGTACGGGCCTCTAATGGTGCAGTGATCTGCAGAGAGGACCTGGAGGTTTATGAAAGAGCTTTGCTTGCTCAGGCACAAACTGACTACTCTGAGTCTGAGCGGGATTCCAATGGGTACTGGTGACTGGTCTTATCCGTTTTCATGCCATCCGTGTTTTCTTTCTTGGGTGCCCAGGAGGTCACCCGTAAGGGAGGGGGTTATGTCACGTCTCGGCCTTGCCCCCTGCTGGTGGTAGCAGGAATTCCTGTTGTTTTGTTTTCAGCCTGCAGGCCATCTGTTGGGCTAATTGGTCTGCGGTCACATGACCTGTTCTGCCCTATAAGTACGACCAGGATTCCCCTTGATCCTTGGACCAGGATAGTCTTTCTTGCCTAGTCCCTGTATGCTGGTTTACTTTGATTTGCTGTGTATGACCTCTGGCTCATGTATTTAGGATCCCTCTCTTGTCTGACCCCTCTAGTTATGATATTCCGTGTATGACCTTTGGCTCTTGTATTTGGATCTCTCTTCTGTCTGTCCCCTGTACTGTACCGTGCTTAGGAATCTGTATGCCTGCATTCATCGTATGTCTGGTTTATGTTTTGTTCGTCTTGCAGGCCTAGCCTAGTTAGTAGTTCGAGACCACCTTTCAAGGATCTCAGTCAGGGCTTAGGGATCTTTCTAGTTTCTGTTAATATCTTGGTTTGTTCCCTGGAATCTGTATGTCTGCATTCATCGTATGTTTGGTTTATGTTTTGTTCGTCATGCAGGCCTAGCCTAGTTAGTATTTCGAGACCACCTTTCAAGGATCTCAGTCAGGGCTTAGGGATCTTTCTAGTTTCTGGTAATATCTTGGTTTGTTCCCTGGAAGCTGTATACCTGTCCTTAAGGCTTCATCTCTGCAGATTGGGGGTTCCCCCTCACCCTATAGGGGGCTCCCCGTTACAGATATATATATTTGCCCCAGCTCACATGGATATATATATTTGCCCCAGCTCACATGGATATATATATTGCCCCCAGCTCACATGGATATATATATATTGCCCCCAGCTCACATGGATTTATTGCCCCCAGCTCACACATGGATATAAATTGCTCCCAGCTCACAAATATGGATATATTGCCCCAGCTCACAAACATGGGTATATATTGCCCCAGCTCACACATGGGTATATTTGCCCCAAGCTCATGGATATATATTTGCCCCAAGCTCATGGATATATATTGCCCCCAGCTCATGGATATATATTTGCCCCTAGCTCGTGGGTATATATTTGCCCCTAGCTCGTGGGTATATATTTGCCCCTAGCTCGTGGGTATATATTTGCCCCCAGCTCGTGGGTATATATTTGCCCCCAGCTCATGGGTTTATAGTGCCCCCAGCTCTCATGAGTATATATTTCGCCCCAGCTCACAGATATATATTCGCCCCAGCTCACGGATATATATTCGCCCCAGCTCACGGATATATATTTGCCCCAGCTCACGGGTATATTTTTGCCCCCATCTCATGGGTACATATTTGCCCCCAGCTTATGGATATATATTTACTCCAGCTCATGGGTATATAGTGCCCCCAGCTCATGGGTATATAGTGCCCCCAGCTCATGGGTATATAGTGCCCCTGAGCACCTGACCAGTGCAGCCGGGTTCTCGCGAGATCTCGTGCACTGGTCAGGTGGATCCCATCCCACGTGAGCGGCCACGCTGCAAGCCAGTGGTCGCTCGCAGGGAGAGGGATAGCCGGCGGCGCTGCTCCCAGATTCCGGCGCTGATTGCTGGAATCTGGTGGCGGCGCTGGGCCCCCTCCAGTGGCGGAATGCCAGGGCCTGGTACTTCCGCCACAGATGTCTACACAAACACTGCGCACAGGTTTGTGGAACATGAGAAAGATTTCAAGGTGTCGCCTTGGCCTCCAGATTCCCCGTATGTCAATCCAATGGAGCATCTGTGAGACGGGCCTAGGGTTGCCACCTGTACTGGTTTCACCCGGACAGTTTGGGTTTCGAGTCCTGTGTCTGGGTTTCAGGGCAGCTGCTACCAGGACACATGATTCAGCCTGGACTGTCTACTCTGCACTTCCCCAGCGTGAGTTGCAGCTCCCATTCATGTCTCCTAGCAGCGAAGAAGAACTGCAACTCCACCGCTCTGCCCGTCTGGCAGCCCCGGCCCCCAAGTTCCTCCATGCACCCCTGTGTACAGAGCGTGCACCCATGAGCCAGGATTAGAAGCAGCAGCTACTGCCATGGAATCCTGCTGGGGACGTGCAGAGCCGGCCTCGGCCCAGGAGCTGCATATCTGCCTGCTTCCCTCCCCCCCCCAATTACCAGGGGCCCGATTACAAAGTTGGTGCTAACTTAACCAAAGTGGTTATTCAGAGAGGTCCAAAATGTCCCAGGACACTGAAATTCAGTGTACGGTGACATTTCTGGGCCATTCGGCTATTCAGAGAGCAGGGAGTTCCTCAAACTTTGAATTGCCTGCACGTACAGTGCCTGTTCGGCGGCACTGAAATGCGGTGCCTGTTCAGCGGCTGTGAAATACGGTGTCTGTTCGGCGGCAGTGAAATCCCCCATCGAGAAGCAATGGTTAACCTATTCACATGAACAGCAGAGAAATGTCAGTGAAATGCCCTGCTGTTCAGTGGTTTCATTCAACAGGTTTAATCAGGCGAATCCCATAGGTTTCAATATCTAATAAACGGCTAATTATTTTAATCTGCAGCAAAAAGTCTCTTTACAGATTTTTTTCTTTTTTCTGTAACAGACCTTTTTATTATCATTCATTGGATTTTATATGTAAATTCCAGACATTTTCATTCAGTAGTTTCTTTGCAAACCGTGTTTTAAATTTTCAAACGTACTGTTCCCCCCCCCCCCGTTCGTCTACTTGTTGAGTCTTTCCGGCGGCTGCTATGCGCTGTGATCGGCGGCTCGTTGTCTTTTTACGGCGTGTTCATTGTTTTTTTTGCGGCGGTTTCTGTGGGTGTTCATCAGGTTTGTGTCGGGTCTTCCCTGCACCCCGGTGCTTACTGAATACACCGCGGGGTGGGGAATGTTGATTCCCCGAAGTGCAGGGAAGCGCAGTGCTCTCTGAATAACCCCTATAGAGTACAAGTGACTGACAGCATACTGACCCGGCCACAGAAGCTCCATCATCAGAGGGAGACCTCAGTCATCCTTCATACGCAGCGTGTATACAGTACATTGAAATATGCCGCGTGGTGCTAGAGGATCCGGGTTTGGTTTGAAGGAAAGGTGGCAATCCTAGAAACAAAAAGGACAGCAATCTGTATAAACAAATACTTGAGGGGGAAAAAGAAAAATGTTCAAAACACAATCTTTGGTGCAATAGAAACTGGAAACCTGGATAAATGAGAATTGTAGATCCGTGGAGAGGGTCTTAGGAAGAATAGTCCAGAAAACAAGCACGGGTCTTTGGCCGGCGGCGATCTTGGATGGTCAGAAAACAGGCAGAGGTTCGGTACACAGGTTTTATTTTTTTTTTAAGTATTTTCCCAGGAAGGATACATTGAGATTTCTCTGGTTTTCAGTATGTCCTGGGTGGCGAGTCTGTGCCGTTAGGTGTCTCACCCAAGGACACTTACTGGAGAGGTGCTCTGGCTGGAATCAAGCTCATGTCTCCACAGGCTCTCTCCACGCAGAGCAGTGATGTTACCTCTACTCCACCCAGCCGGTATAGTTCAGACGACAGGAATAGCCACAAGGCTCTGGAAGTATAACGGTAGGTCCTCACAAGGTGAGGATTGAGACGTTAATGTCAGAGCGTTGGCTGGTAGGGTTCCCACCCCTTCAGGTTTTGACCCGGACCATCTGGTTTTGGAGTCATGTGTCTGGGTTTGACACCCCCTGCCACCCGGACACATGACTCGGAGGAACCGACTTGCAGTCCCCACCTGTCTCATACTCACCCATGCCGTCGCGGTCCTCCTCCGGTAGAGAGAGATGTGCTGCCCACTCCACCAATCACTGACAGTGTGGGAGTGGTGTGGTGGGTCGGTGACGTCTCTCTTCCTCCTTGCCTCCTCCAATCAGCCGCTTGCTGACAAATGGCGCAGGCTCTGCGGCTCACGTGACCGCGTGACGTGCGGTGTCGCTGTCACGTGAGAGACTTGTGAGCGAGTTCACATGCTTGCTTGCGGCGCGCCCGGCTCATCCTGACTCCGAGACAATTTCCAACTTCAAGAGCAGCATCAGCGTGCCAGTGTCCTGCTCTGATGACCCAGCTGCATCCACTACTCAAGCTCCATCAAAGTAAACATTAAGGTGCCACTATACCATTAAATAGTTCACCACCATATTGACCCCTGGCAAACAGCTGACACTCTCTCTGGTAATACTGACCCCTGGCATACAGCTGACACTCTCTCTGGTGATACTGACTCCTGGCATACGGCTGACACTCTCTCTGGTGATACTGACTCCTGGCATACGGCTGACACTCTCTCTGGTGATACTGACTCCTGGCATACGGCTGACACTCTCTCTGGTGATACTGACTCCTGGCATACGGCTGACACTCTCTCTGGTGATATTGACCCCTGGCATACGGCTGACACTCTCTCTGGTGATACTGACTCCTGGCATACGGCTGACACTCTCTCTGGCAATACTGACTCCTGGCATACGGCTGACACTCTCTCTGGTGATACTGACTCCTGGCATACGGCTGACACTCTCTCTGGCAATACTGACCCCTGGCATACGGCTGACACTCTCTCTGGTGATACTGACCCCTGGCATACGGCTGACACTCTCTCTGGTGATACTGACTCCTGGCATACGGCTGACACTCTCTCTGGTGATACTGACCCCTGGCATACGGCTGACACTCTCTCTGGTGATACTGACTCCTGGCATACGGCTGACACTCTCTCTGGTGATACTGACTCCTGGCATACGGCTGACACTCTCTCTGGTGATACTGACTCCTGGCATACGGCTGACACTCTCTCTGGTGATACTGACTCCTGGCATACGGCTGACACTCTCTCTGGTCATACTGACCCCTGGCATACGGCTGACACTCTCTCTGGCGATACTGACCCCTGGCATACGGCTGACACTCTCTCTGGTGATACTGACCCCTGGCATACGGCTGACACTCTCTCTGGTCATACTGACCCCTGGCATACGGCTGACACTCTCTCTGGCGATACTGACCCCTGGCATACGGCTGACACTCTCTCTGGTCATACTGACCCCTGGCATACGGCTGACACTCTCTCTGGTCATACTAAGCAGCTCCGTTGTGTTTATCTTGATCAGGTTTTGGCTATAGGTAGTTCTAGGTAGACGGTCTGATATGGGATTATTTTTCAGAGCACCGCGGCCCCTTCATCACGGCACGTGTGTCTGTAGGTGAGTCTCGGGGTTAGTTATACAATTACACAGCTTACAGGAAAGGGAGAAAATGACAAATAGAGGAATAAGTGTCTGCCGCGAGTCACCCGGTATGTGTGAGGATCCTCAGATTGACGCGTGTGTACAGGACAGGGTGAGGCAGTTCTTTTGTAATGGGAAATGATGGAGGTGGATGTAGTGATTGACGGGTGACGTTCACTTCAGTCAGGTCTATTTATACTGACGGTAACTCAGGGTAATGGTCTGTGGACAGTGATGAGGTTGATGTATGTCTGTGACATTTAACCCGGAATACGGAGCATCAAACCTTTCTATAAACGGAATTCCCGTATCTTTCAGCCTGTGCTTTGAACTTGCCCTGTACTATGGATACTTTCATAACTTGCCGGCTGAATTATTTGCCCACAGGTCTATCTCCCGCTATTGTGTAGCAAAGCAGGTGCGTTATCTCTCGAGGGGAAGTGGCAGATCACATCGCCCTCTGCACTGTGGGATCAGAGGTGAGTTTGGGATTTTCGGGGGGTTTATATCAATGTGTTCGGAGATTTTGGAAAAGAAACATCATTTAACTCCAGGTTCTTTCAGAAAGTCCGGCTCCAGACGAGCAGAACGTGTCAGCTTGGAATAGCTCGTCCTTCTCATTCTGGCCACAAAGTAACGGCTCCTACACAAAGTATACGATGTACCCGGCTGGTAACTCCAAGTAACCCGCCGTAATGACCGAGCAGCCGGCACAGCTTGTGACAAGGTCAGGATCGGAACTCCACCTGTTAGCGGTGAGATGGGAATAGGGCTCGCGGTGTTTCACTGTGGCAGCACGGTGCGTGTTTGCGGATTTATGTGAAATGAAGGAAGTTACATGAAATATACGTGTACAAAGGTTAGGGGGTTATTCAGAGAGATCCGAAATATAACGGAACAGTGAAAATCAGCGTTCGGTTACCTTTCTTGGCCATTCGGCTATCCAGAGAGCAGGCAGTTTGCCAAATCCTGGCGAATTGCCTGCACATACGGTGCCTGTTCGGTGCCTGTTGGAGGGCAGTGAAATCCCCATAGAGAAGCAATGCTTCATCTATTCAGAGAACACAAACCAGCAGTGAAAAGTTGCCGAATTGCCCTGCCATTCGGTGGTTTCATTTGGCAGGTTTATGCCGGCGAATCCCATAGGTTTCAATGTTAAAAATATTCCTGTTTTAATCCAATATCTAATAAACCGTTTATAAAATTCTGCAGCAAAGAGTCTCTTTATTTATAGATTATTTTAGGATCTTTTACTTATTTTTTTTTTTTTATTATTTTTTTTCTTCTTTAAGTTTACTTGTTTATGTTACAGCCTTTTTATTATCATTCCCTGGATCCTATGTAAATTTCAGACATTTTCGCTCAGTAGTTTCTTTGCAAACAGCGTTTCACTTTTCAAACATTCATACAAACTGTTTTTTTAATTTATTCACTTCACTCATCTGCGGTGTCGGCTTTTTCCGGCGGCTGTGCTGCCTGTGATCGGCTCCTGCTCAGGTTTTTCCGTGGTTTTCGCAGGTTAATCCAGATGTTTTTGCGGGTTTCGGCGTGCATTCGCCGGGTTTTTGCGGTGACTTTTCATCGGGTTTGCGGCGGCTTTTCCCTGCGCTTCGACGGCCCTGTGGTGCTTGCTGAATACACCGCAGGGTCCCCGAAATGGGAAAGCCGAATCGGCCCGAGTTGAAGAGAACAAAAAGTCACCGAACATGCGGTGACTTTTCGATTCTCTTTGAATAACCCTGATAGTATTTCCCACCTCGATTATCTGTGTGTTGGCTTTTTCCGGCGGCTGCTCTGCGCTGTGATCGGTGGCTACTCGGGTTTGTTCGGCGTGGTTAATCCAGCTCTTTTCTGCGGGTTTGTATTGAGTGTTCGGCGGGTTTGCAGTGCTTTTTCCCTGCACTACGGGGGCCCTGCGGTTCTTGCTGAATACACCACAGGGTCGGCGAACTAGAATCGCCCCGAAGTGCAGGGAACAAAAGGTGACCGAACGTACAGTGACTTTTTGATTCCCTCTGAATAACCCTGTATGTGTTTGTTGCTTTAAAAAAGATCGGCCCTCGGTGGTGAAGAGGAGGTTTACTGGAGGCTTCCTGCTCGTAGAGCACAGGTCAATGGACGCCACAAGGACCAGGAACCATTTTTATTTGAGGTATTTGGGTTTTTCAGTAAATACAAAAGAACCAGAAAAAGTTAAATCCATTCTGTGAAAATTTTATTTGGAGAACAGGCCAGTATGTAGAACTTTATGAATGACCCCAGGCACCGCCGGCCCCAGATGTCAGGGTGGATTGAGGTGGACGTGTCTGAAGACAG
This sequence comes from Leptobrachium leishanense, assembly GCA_009667805.1. Lineage (NCBI taxonomy): Eukaryota > Metazoa > Chordata > Amphibia > Anura > Megophryidae > Leptobrachium > Leptobrachium leishanense. The sequence goes on along the minus strand of CM019069.1, from coordinate 5,571,365 downwards.
ATCCCGACATGTTGAGTTTCCCAAAGCAGTTACTGTAACTGTTCATGATTAACGACCCCTCAGAGCAATGACTGTCCATGAATTTCAGCAATGCTTTACAATCCCAGAGATCCTCACAATCCCAGAGATCCTCCCATCCCTCACAATCCCAGAGATCCTCAGATCCCTCACAATCCCAGAGATCCTCAGATCCCTCACAATCCCAGAGCTACTCCCATCCCTCACAATCCCAGAGATCCTCCATCCCTCACAATCCCAGAGATCCTCCCATCCCTCACAATCCCAGAGATCCTCCCATCCCTCACAATCCCAGAGATCCTCAGATCCCTCACAATCCCAGAGATCCTCAGATCCCTCACAATCCCAGAGCTACTCCCATCCCTCACAATCCCAGAGATCCTCCATCCCTCACAATCCAGAGATCCTCCCATCCCTCACAATCCCAGAAATCCTCAGATCCCTCACAATCCCAGAGATCCTCCCATCCCTCACAATCCCAGAGATCCTCCCATCCCTCACAATCCCAGAGATCCTCCCATCCCTCACAATCCCACAGCTCCTCCCATCCCTCACAATCCCAGAGATCCTCCCATCCCTCACAATCCCAGAGATCCTCCCATCCCTCACAATCCCAGAGATCCTCCCATCCCTCACAATCCCAGAGATCCTCCCATCCCTCACAATCCCAGAGATCCTCCCATCCCTCACAATCCCAGAGATCCTCCCATCCCTCACAATCCCAGAGATCCTCCCATCCCTCACAATCCCAGAGATCCTCCCATCCCTCACAATCCCAGAGATCCTCCCATCCCTCACAATCCCAGAGATCCTCCATCCCTCACAATCCCAGAGATCCTCCCATCCCTCACAATCCCAGAGATCCTCCCATCCCTCACAATCCCAGAGATCCTCCCATCCCTCACAATCCCAGAGATCCTCCCATCCCTCACAATCCCAGAGATCCTCAGATCCCTCACAATTCGAGAGATCCTCAGATCTCTTCAAAATCCCAGAGCTCCACAAATCCGTCACTTTCCTAGAGCTCCTCCCATCCTGGAGCTCCACCAGCACTTCACTATCCCAGAGGTCCTCTGATCCACCGCAATCCCACAGCTCCTCACATCCCAGACCTTCTCCGATCCTCCGCAATCCCACAGCTCTAATAAATTCACTTTCCCAGAGCTCCTCCAACCCTTCACTATCCCAGAGCTCCCCCATCCCAGTGCTCCTCCAGTTCTTCACTATTCCAGAGCTCCACATACCCACAGCTCAAATTCCCAATCCCAGATCTAATCCAGCCCCTCACAATCCAAGAGCTCCTCCCATTGTTCACTGTACCAGAGCACCTCCAATCCCATAGCTCCTCCAGCCCTTCACTATTTCAGATCTCCTCCCATCTCTCACAGTCCCAGAGCTCTTCCGATCCCTCATTGAAAATGTCAGTATATGGACTATAAGGCAGTTTAAAGTTTGGGATCAGACCCTCGATCACTATCTGACAGACACCCGGTGACTGGACCTGTCAGAGCAAACCTGAGAAGAGATGAGGTCCCGGGATCCAGAGTTGGACCTGTCGGCAGCCCTTCAGTAAGATAGGCCATGGCGTGTTCTATAGAGTCAGTGATTATCTAATACAAGGCATTCTATATACGATATAGCAGCAGGATGTCCGCTCCACACAAAAGCACAAAAACATATTGTGTCATTTTCAAGGCACGATTTTCAGCTATTTTATGCTGATTAGTGTATGGCATTAATTAAAAGATGGGCGCGAGCTCGGGGAGATCCCGTCACCGGCCGCCGAGCACGGCGTCAGAGGCAGCAGCTCACTGGAAGGTGATGAGATACTCCGGATACGCCTGGATATCGTTGAAGATGATGTACATGGAAGGCGTTTGGGCAGAGTCGGTTACACTGTCGTACAGATCAGTAGGGTCAGAATTACTCTTGGGTGGTGGAGCCACCATTCCACGACTGCCAAGACAATGCATCCCAGTGAGGACCTTCGCCAGGTACATGACGCGCAGATTGCTTGCATCGGCCGGGGAGTAAGACACAGAGTATTGGGCATTGACGGCAAAGTATGTTCCGTTTCCATAAACCGCAGCTGCGGAGAAAACAAAAACCGTAAAACAAGGCTCTAATCAACACAACAAAGACACAAACACTCACAACGTGGTGAGACGGGAGGATTAGGCAGATCAGGCAACAGATGGCGCCACATCCCCCCCCCCCCCACACCCAGGGGCAAAGCCCGTTAACTCGCTGGGCCACAGAACCCTCCATGAGCAGCGCCCATTCTGTGCTATTTGCAGTGTGGGTTTATTGTGGTTTAGTGCGAGTTTAACCCCATAATGACACAGGATTTTTTCTTTGACACATAATACACACATACAATTTGTTTTAGTTTTGCCGTGTTCTTCTTTAACTTCTCTGCTGGTGAACCCACGCGTGTTGCGTAGAGACCCCACGCGTGTTGCGTAGAGACCCCACGCGTGTTGCGTAGAGACCCCACGCGTGTTGCGTAGAGACCCCACGCGTGTTGCGTAGAGACCCCACGCGTGTTGCGTAGAGACCCCACGCGTGTTGCGTAGAGACCCCACGCGTGTTGCGTAGAGACCCCACGCGTGTTGCGTAGAGACCCCACGCGTGTTGCGTAGAGACCCCACGCGTGTTGCGTAGAGACCCCACGCGTGTTGCGTAGAGACCCCACGCGTGTGCGTAGAGACCCCACGCGTGTTGCGTAGAGACCCCACGCGTGTTGCGTAGAGACCCCACGCGTGTTGCGTAGAGACCCCACGCGTGTTGCGTAGAGACCCCACGCGTGTTGCGTAGAGACCCCACGCGTGTTGCGTAGAGACCCCACGCGTGTTGCGTAGAGACCCCACGCGTGTTGCGTAGAGACCCACGCGTGTTGCGTAGAGACCCACGCGTGTTGCGTAGAGACCCCACGCGTGTTGCGTAGAGACCCCACGCGTGTTGCGTAGAGACCCCACGCGTGTTGCGTAGAGACCCCACGCGTGTTGCGTAGAGACCCCACGCGTGTTGCGTAGAGACCCCACGCGTGTTGCGTAGAGACCCCACGCGTGTTGCGTAGAGACCCCACGCGTGTTGCGTAGAGACCCCACGCGTGTTGCGTAGAGACCCCACGCGTGTTGCGTAGAGACCCCACGCGTGTTGCGTAGAGACCCCACGCGTGTTGCGTAGAGACCCCACGCGTGTTGCGTAGAGACCCCACGCGTGTTGCGTAGAGACCCCACGCGTGTTGCGTAGAGACCCCACGCGTGTTGCGTAGAGACCCCACGCGTGTTGCGTAGAGACCCCACGCGTGTTGCGTAGAGACCCCACGCGTGTTGCGTAGAGACCCCACGCGTGTTGCGTAGAAGACCCCACGCGTGTTGCGTAGAGACCCCACGCGTGTTGCGTAGAGCCCCACGCGTGTTGCGTAGAAGACCCCACGCGTGTTGCGTAGAGACCCACGCGTGTTGCGTAGAGACCCCACGCGTGTTGCGTAGAGACCCCACGCGTGTTGCGTAGAGACCCCACGCGTGTTGCGTAGAGACCCCACGCGTGTTGCGTAGAGACCCCACGCGTGTTGCGTAGAGACCCCACGCGTGTTGCGTAGAGACCCCGCGTGTTGCGTAGAGACCCCACGCGTGTTGCGTAGAGACCCCACGCGTGTTGCGTAGAGACCACGCGTGTTGCGTAGAGACCCCACGCGTGTTGCGTAGAGACCCCACGCGTTTGCGTAGAGACCCCACGCGTGTTGCGTAGAGACCCCACGCGTGTTGCGTAGAGACCCCACGCGTGTTGCGTAGAGACCCCACGCGTGTTGCGTAGAGACCCCACGCGTGTTGCGTAGAGACCCCACGCGTGTTGCGTAGAGACCCCACGCGTGTTGCGTAGAGACCCCACGCGTGTTGCGTAGAGACCAGACAGGGCTTTCTTGTGATATCTGTATATGAAGAAAATGAAATGTAACCCCTTAGGGGGAAAAATACTAATATATATATATAAAAATAATGGGGCCCTATTCCAAGACTGGTGAAACCAGCTGTTTGTATCAAGCTGCCCTGTGCTTCTTTCTGCGGCCGGAATCCAACAAAGCATTTACCCCAGAATAGCTTCAGTAAAATGGAGACGATGAGGAACACCTGCAGACGCGCAGCGCACATTATCCAGCTTACCATCTCCAGTTCATCCACACCTGTGTGATAGGGCCCTATAATGGTCTGGTAAAATTACAACAGCTCTGGTTAACACTGTGACGTAAGTTTCTTTGGACTTGGGGTGCATGGACCTGGAGACATTTATATCTATATTAGGTCATTGGCCTCTCCTGTGCAGAATGTTTGTGTAATATGTGTTATGCAAGAATGTTATTGTCTGGTCCATGTGTATCTTGCTTAGAGGATTAACCTCCCAGCCTACCCTTGTCTCAGGACTGTGTTGATATCTGTTTATATTTGAATAGTTTGTAAATCTGCTGTCTGTAATGTGTTATCATCCAGATTACCATTGTCCTGCCTCGTTAGAAATATTATGTAATTTTTAATTTAATGTCTACCTAATCTAAGTTTCACATTCCAAGAAGCAAATGTGTCCCATTATCTGTTCCAGTCTAATTAGGTCCCCAACAGTTTCTGTATGTAAATGACCCGCATGATATGTGTGTCTGTCCCTGATTAAAAGAGTTATATTTTGACCCGAATTTCCATATTCTGTGTGCGCAATTCCGGAACCCGGAACCGGCATTCCTCCGATATACAATTACCGGTAATTGACGAGCCAAATGTATAATTATTATGGGTATAAATAGAGATGAGGGCACAGCAGACCCCCCCCCCCCCTCCTGATGAAGCCACTTCCGTGGTGAAACACGTTGAGTCTTATGTTTTTAACAGATTAATTGTTGTGGTTGTTTCTGACTGCCCGGTGGCTCCTCCATCCTATGAATATTTGCTCCTGTCTAATATAGACTAATGATGTGAATCCTAGTCAGATCCTAAATTCCGTATGGATACTCCAGTTCTCATAACGGTCGACAATATTTACTAATCTCTCATTGTCATTGAGAAAATCTATATTTATTATTTTGTCCGTGTATGACAGTATCTATTTCTGGATGCGTTCTACCTCTGTTCTTAGATAGACAAATGGTGTTGAGTAGGTGGCATGAACCACCGAGGTATAGATAAAGTTATTGCCTCAATATATAGATCTTAAGAGGCTCCCTCAATCTTTTTTCTATCTTCCTTTTGAGCTTTTCAATGTCAATGCCTTTTTTTATTTTCTCAAATATACGTATTTAAATGATATTGCTAAAACTCCTACTGATATTCAGTGATTCCATTGCCAAACGTACTTGATAAAATGCCTGCGAGCTTTTTGCTGTCATACGATAATATTTATTGAAAACTCGGGTGTGCCCAGTATACTTGGCCTATATATGCCGATACTTTATCATTGAGAAATTTGCAACACGATTGTAAGCATTTTTATGAACATCATCTTTAAGTTGATTCTAAGGATTGCATTCTTTATTCAATGGGAGTAACAATTAAATGAGATTTTTTTGTCTCATGCACATAAGCTGATTTATAGGAAACCATGTTATCTATTCAAACAAAGATACATTGTATTTAAAATCTGTAGCAAAATCCTCTCTGAACTTGCCACCCAATATGGGAATTTCATTTGTCTTATACTCAGCTAGTTAAACAATAAGCATCATAAGGAGCCTATCACTTCGTCCCTCTCATCTTCCCCAAAATTGGGAAATTGTAGTAGGGCACATTGCTAACTAATAATTACAGGCAGCCATCATTTACCTTTCACCTTATTTTTAAATATTTTTTGTACCAGTGTTATACTTTAATAAAATTGATTTTTTGTCAGTATCTAGCCTAGTTAGGCTTTCTTCTCTCTTCTTCTATATTTTGACCCTACATGCAGTCACGGCTCATGGTTTGGGTAGCAGCTATATACAGTGGTAGCTGTTCCACTCACCCAGATTTACAGCCACGGCTTATTTCTGGGGGACGCTAGCAAGGCTTCCTACGTGTACCCATCTTTAAGCTGCGGCTAAGGACAGGAGAATGACACGAGAGACATGAGGAGAACCCAGGGGTCCAGCAAGGAAGCGGCATTGGCAGATGTGACCCTATCAGGGCACTGAGCTCTGTCGCAAACACCATCCTTGGAATAGAAATAATACTAACCCTAACCCTAAAGCTAACATGGTACGGGAGCTTCATACTAACTATGTAATGCTTGGTGGTTATGATGGTGGGACTCAGGATTGTCCCATTAAACAAATCTCTGGTTAAGCTCTCACCGTGCCTCCCGGCATAGCTACGGTTGAATCCGTTCTTGTTGATCTTTGATACCGAGTCGTGATCCGTCCCATGGAAGAGCCGATTCTCGTTGTTTGTGTTCCCGTTCCTGGTGTCAATATTCTGTTTCCGTATCTGGTAGGTTTGCCAGAGATGCTTGTTCTGAATTCTCTCAATCTGAGATAACACGGACGTGAAATAATCGTATTTATTGATTACAAATGGAGAGTTACTTCATGTTAAAGTCACAAACCCCTTCACACCCGATGGAAGCCAGGAAATCATAGCTGAACATCCAGCAGGAATATCTCACGGTCTGAGTTACTTTAAGGATACGATTTCTAAGATGTCAGACTCCAATCTGGAAGATCTGTCATGGGTTGACAGCCCATTGGCCACCAGGGCCCTATAACCACAGTCCAAATTTGGCCGTGCAGTTCCTGGTTGCCCATACAGTCATGGTCCCTCCATACAGTCAGTCATGGTCCCTCCATACAGTCAGTCATGGTCCCTCCATACAGTCATGGTCCCTCCATACAGTCCTATTAGCGTATTTGTCAGACACGTGGAGACAGTCTGACGTAGCATAACACCGAGCACATACTAGAATGGACATATTCACCTTCACTATTGTCATAGGACAGGTTTTTGCAAATTGCGCCTGGACGTCTCTATATTCTGGAGATAAGGGGTTCAGCTGCACCACTTTCACCAGGTCTTGACCCAACGCGTCCCACGTCTGAGGCAGCTCTATGGATTTTCCATCTGAGAGACGAAATACTGGTTAAAACAATTGCAGAACATTCCGGGATCCTAACCGTAGCTTTACGTGGGATCAGCCGAGCCAGCGGGATCACACGGGAAGCAGCTCTATGCAAGGGGGATCAGCACTCACTTAGACACACCCCATAAAACTGGGGGTCTCAAAATCCATGTCCCCCTCCCCACATGTTGGGCCCTATTCCATTGCTGGTGCTAAGCAGGATAATATGCAGATTCTCCCTTCCTGTCTCCATGTTAATGTTCTATTCTGGGGAAGGAGCTATCTCAGCACCTCGCGCCGGAACGCAGCGCTAACCTCCCTGATACTTATAGTAACGCTTCCGCGCCGCCGCGACTATCAGATCCTGGAGTCCATAGGTCACCATGGAGGCTTGCGCTTCCGGGCCGCGAGATCGCACAGCACCATGGATAGATAACGGAGGGAGACTAGGAACTATTAGTTTCCAGTCTCGCTCTGCTCCTGGGGAGAAGAAGCAGCGGATTGGGCCACCCTTTTGGCTGCTGGGTGAGAGGTGAGTCTGGGATTTTTAGGGGGTATTTGGAACGTGTTAATTGATTATGCATTTGTAGAATCATTTAGCACCAGCTTTTAGGACGTGTTCAAACTTTTGCTTTCGCGTCCCAATGGTAAAATGCGTCGGCACTTTGCGCTCCCCATGTTGGGCTCTATTACAATCCTAGCGTTAAAACACGGGCGCAAGGGAGGAAAACACTGCGCCCGCAGTTTTCCCACTTCCGTCCGCTTTTTAACGCTGGATTACAATGCAGGTGCAAAAAATGCTGCCTGCATTGTTACTGCCCGTTAAAATCAGGGATGCTCGCGGCAGTGCTGAGCATCCACTCGCTGGAGTCCATAGGACTCCTCCATTGAGTTCCTCCCTGCCGGTCACATGACCAGTCGGATCTCGCCTCGCGAAATCCAGCCGGTCGGCGTAGTGATACGCAGGGAGAGACTGGAGGGACTTTTCCCCCAGTCTTCTCCTGCTCCTGCCGTCCAGAGGAAGCGACCGGAGCCGCGGGACAGAGGGTGAATATACAATTGTATTTTTATTTTTTGGCTGGTGTTAACGGATTGTGCAGAACCGGAATCCATTAACTTTTCGCTGACCAGAGCCAGGCGTTAATCAGCATTAGGATTTTGTTATCCAGCGCTGATTAACACTTTGCGCTCCCTATACTTAACATGGGGAGCACAAAGTGCAGTAACCTCGTGCAGAGGAGCGCAAGATACCAAACACAAATGCGTTACTTAACCCGTTTGCGTTTGGCTCGTAATTACCGCAGCAAGCGTTAATGCTCATGAAAGTGATCGTTAACGGGCCACATTACATTCTAGACGCAAATATTAAGTATAAGAGGCGCAAAGTACAGTAAGCTTGCGCAAGCTGCAAAGCGCTAACTGATTTCACCCGAGTGTAGGGTCAGGGTCAGATTATCGATGCCAGACCGTAACCTTATATCTCCTAGCGCTGACGCTTGCATATCGAGACACTACATTAGAACCAACTATGGAACAGAGCCCGTTGTTGGCCTACAATGTGAGGGATCACACTGGTCTCAGTGGATTCTCTGGTGTCAGGGAGGTGTGGAGGATCACATTGGTGACAGTGGATCCTCTGGTGTCTGAAAGATGTGGGGAATCTCATTGATCTCAGTGGATCCTCTGGTTTCAGGGTGATATGGGGAATCACACTGGTCTCAGTGGATTCTCTGGAAGATGTGGGGGATCACACAGGTGACAGTGGATCCTCTGGTGTCAGGGAGAAGTGGGGGATCTCATTGATCTCAGCAGATCCTTTACTCGGCCGGGCTCAGTAATACGATACATACCATGTTTTTCCAGGCGTTCTATCTTCACGTTCTTGCCCTGTTGGTCTATGGCGGTTTTTCTTTTCAGGTTGACCTTGAACGCTCTCCCCCTGATCTTGACCTCGACCTCGGTTTTCTTGTCTCTCTCCGCTTCTTCCAGATCCAGGCTGGTGAATTTATCGAATGGGATTGGCGTCTGATACTCGACATAGATCCACTCCACTCTATCACTCAGATATTCCGCCTCCTTCTCCCTTTTTTTTCTGTCTTTAAAATTTCCGATCATCTCTCTGATTTCGAGCTCGGCGCGCGTGACGTCTCTGGTGAGGCCGGACAGGCGCACGCTGCCGCTGGACGGTTTGTACTCCACGTGGACCTGTAAACGCTTCTGCAGTTCAGAAAATTTCTGCATTTCCGAAACCTCAAACTCTTTCATCCACACGTCTGTGATTGTGTTCTCCGTCTGCTCGTCCAGGATCCTCTTCTGAAGCCAGGACTCGGCGGACGCCAGACTCACGCTGCTTTCCGCGCAGAGATGGAATATCGCCGGCTCAATGTTGTCCAGTAACTGGAAGGCGGAGAGTTTTTGGGGAGGAGGAGGAGGCTTCTTTGAAGGATTAAACCAGGCTGTAAACAGAAAAATAAATGAGATCGTCTGCTTTAACCGCTTCATTGTGAATCTAAGAATTCAGTATTGAACAACAACTTTATTAACAAAGTCACAGGGACAAAAAAAAACAAAAATCACTCAAACAACTTCAAACCAAAGCAATGTCTGCATAGAGGGGCCCGATTCCAATAAGTCATACACAGAATATACACACGATACAGGATCCAGACAAGAGAGGAAACCAGAACCCAAGACAATGCCGAAGCTTGGTGCAGGAAGGAGGGCTTTGGGTTTTTAGAGCACTGGGCTCATTTTGCACTGGGGTACAATCTGTATAGTCGTGATAGATTGCACCTGAATGGAAGAGGGTCTGCTGTGCTAGGGGAGAGGATGGTTAAAAGGTTGGAGGAGACTTTAAACTAGTGGAAGGGGGGGAGGGATACAGTATCTTACAAAATGGAGACAGAGCAGATAGTGGAAGGGTTTCAGTTCAGACTAAGGGGGATGGAGCCGGGGGGATGGGTAATGTCAGAACAATGGAGGCATGTAATGTAAAGTCACATTCAGCATGTGTGGGTAGAGACAACATTAAATGTATGCTTGCTAATGCAAGGAGCCTTAATAACAAGATGGGGGAACTAGAGGTAATAGCACACACTAAGCAATACGACATTATAGGAATAACAGAAACGTGGTGGGACGAAACGCATGACTGGGCTGTAAACTTAAACGGTTATACATTGTTTAGAAGGGATAGGAAACATAAGAAAGGGGGTGGAGTGTGTTTATATGTAAATCAGGATTTAAAGCCTAATATTACACAACTGGAAAGCGATGAGGGAAATGTGGAATCCTTATGGGTAAATATTTCATTGGGGAATAAACAGGGAAGTCAACTATTGGTTGGCATATGTTATAAACCACCTAATCTAGATAATGATGAGGAAGAACAACTGTTAGAGCAAATTAGGAAGGCTGCAGATCATGGTAGCCCTTTAATTATTGGAGATTTTAATTACCCGGACATTAATTGGGATAGTGGGACTAGCAATTCAGCAAAGGGAATCCGGTTTCTGAACATTTTAAATGATACCTTCATGACACAACTGGTAGAAACACCAACTAGAGAGGATAACTGTCTGGACCTGGTTATAACAAATAATGTGGATCTTTTCTCAAATATTAATGTAAGGGAACAGTTGGGAAACAGTGACCATAATATGATGACTTTTGAAATAAACTCAAAAAAAACACATTCATAAGGGGCAGCTAAAACATATAATTTAAAAAAAACAACTTTATTAAAACAAAGGAAGCTCTCAATGTCATTGACTGGCAGAAACTCGTTCACGGGAAAAACACTGAGGATAAGTGGAATATCTTTAAACTAACACTAGAAAAGTACACGTCAAAATATATTCCACTGGTTAATAAATATAAAAGAAACAGACTGAAACCAATGTGGCTTAGTAGGAAGGTAACTAAGGAAATGAAAAATAAAAAGATGGCATTTAAAGCTTTAAATTTGATAAATCTGAGGCATCCTATAAAGCATATAGGGCAGCCAATGAAGTATGTAAAAATGCGATTAGATGGTCTAAACTAGAAAATTAAAAAGAAATGGCCAGAGAGAGCAGGACCAACCCTAAAAAATTCTTTAGGTACATAAATTCTAAAAAACCCAAGAGTGAAAATGTAGGTTCACTAAAATTTGAGTCAGGGTTAATGTTAACTGAAGATCAGGATAAGGCAGAAATTTTAAATGATTTATTTTTCTTCAGTATTTATCAAAGAGAAACCTATAACAGGAGACATGAAATTCAATAATAAAAACTTACTAATACAAAGTGACTGGTTGACTCAGGACAAGGTTTTGCAGCAATTAAACAATGTGAATGTGAATAAAGCCCCAGGGCCAGATGGAATTCACCCACGAGTACTGAGGGAGCTATGTGTTGAAATATGTAAACCTCTGTTAAGAATCTTGCAAGATTCTTTTCTTTCAGGAATAGTACCAGAGGATTGGAGAAAAGATGACGTGGTCCCTATATTTAAGAAAGGTTTAAAATGTGTGCCTGGGAATTATAGACCTGTGAGCTTAACATCTGTGGCTGGGAAAGTATTTGAGGGGTTACTAAGGGTGTAATATTCAGGAATTTATTGGGAGGTATAATGTAATTGGCAAAAATCAGCATGGTTTCATGAAACACAGATCATGTCAGACTAACCTAATTACGTTCTATGAGGAAGTAAGTAGAAGTATAGATCAGGGGGTCGCAGTGGATGTGATTTACGTAGATTTTGCCAAAGCTTTCGACACAGTTTCCACACAAAAGGTTACTATTTAAATTAAGAAAAATTGGTCTAGATGAAAATACTTGTTCTTGGATAGAAAACTGGCTAAAAGATCGGGTACAGAGAGTGGTCATAAATGGTACATTTTCAAGATGGACACCAGTGGTAAGTGATGCCCCTCAGGGGTCTGTTATAGGACCAATTCTATTCAATTCATTTATAAATGACCTTGAGATAGGCATTGAAAGTCATGTATCAGTGTTTGCAGATGACACAAAACTAGGAAAAGTAATACAATGTGAGCAGGATGTTACTTCGCTGCAGAGGGATTTAGATAGATTGGGGGACTGGGCACTTAAATGGCATATTAAATTTAATGTAGATAAATGCAAAGTTATGCACTTTGGAGTGAAGAATACACAAGCAACTTATACCCTAAATGGTACGGAGTTAGGGAAATCCAAGCAGGAGAAGGATTTGGGAATAATCATAGACTTCAAACTAAGAAATAATGTGCAATGTCAAACAGCAGCCGCCAAGGCCAGCAAGGTATCGGCATTAAAAGGGGAGTTCACTCTCGAGATGAAAACATAATTTTTAAATCAATGGTCAGACGCACCTTGAATACGCCGTGTGATTTTGGGCACCTGTCTTAAAAAAAGATATTATAGCGCTAGAAAAGTGCAGAGACGGGCAACTAAATAAGGGGAATGGAAGGGTTAAGTTATGAGGAAACCCTAACAAGCTTAAACCTGTTTATTTTAGAGAAACGGCGCCTTAGAGGGGATCTGATAACCTTATATAAATATATACGGGGCCATTATCAACCATTGTCTGATAACCTATTCATTAACAAGACTATACACAGGACAAGGGGTCATCCATTTAGACTGGAAGAAAGAAAATTCAGCCTAAAGCATAGGAAGGGTTATTTTACGGTGAGAACAATAAAGCTGTGGAATTCTCTGCCTGTTGAGGTGGTTGGGTCAGAGTCTGTACAGACTTTTATAAAAATGACTGGATGACTTCCTGCAGACACAGAATATTAAGGGTTATAATATTTAATATGTGGGTAAAAGCGTCTTGATCCAAGGAGAAATCTGACGCCATCTGGGGTCAAGAAGGAATTTTTTCCCAGTATGTTGCATATTGGCGAGCATTTCAGACTGGGTTTTTTGCCTTTTGGATCAACAGCAGTAGGCGATGTGGTGGAGGCTGAACCCGATGGACGCATGTCTTTTTTCAGCCTATGTAACTATGTAACAATGGGTCATACACAGAATATACACAAGATACAGAGTCCAGACAAGAGAAGAAACCAGAACCAAAGCCAATGGGTCATACACAGAATATACACAAGATACAGGATCCAGACAAGAGAGGAAACCGAAGCCAATGGGTCATACACAGAATATACACAAGATACAGGGTCCAGACAAGAGAGGAAACCAGAACCGAAGCCAATGGGTCATACACAGAATATACACACGATACAGGATCCAGACAAGAGAGGAAACCAGAACTGAAGCCAATGGGTCATACACAGAATATACACAAGATACAGGATCCAGACAAGAGAGGAAACCGAAGCCAATGGGTCATACACAGAATATACACAAGATACAGGATCCAGACAAGAGAGGAAACCAGAACCGAAGCCAATGGGTCATACACAGAATATACACAAGATACAGGATCCAGACAAGAGAGGAAACCGAAGCCAATGGGTCATACACAGAATATACACAAGATACAGGATCCAGACAAGAGAGGAAACCAGAACCGAAGCCAATGGGTCATACACAGAATATACACACGATACAGGATCCAGACAAGAGAGGAAACCAGAACCGAAGCCAATGGGTCATACACAGAATATACACACGATACAGGATCCAGACAAGAGAGGAAACCAGAACCGAAGCCAATGGGTCATACACAGAATATACACAAGATACAGGATCCAGACAAGAGAGGAAACCAGAACTGAAGCCAATGGGTCATACACAGAATATACACAAGATACAGGGTCCAGACAAGAGAAGAAACCAGAACCGAAGCCAATGGGTCATACACAGAATATACACACGATACAGGATCCAGACAAGAGAGGAAACCAGAACCGAAGCCAATGGGTCATACACAGAATATACACACGATACAGGATCCAGACAAGAGAGGAAACCAGAACTGAAGCCAATGGGTCATACACAGAATATACACAAGATACAGGGTCCAGACAAGAGAAGAAACCAGAACCAAAGCCAATGGGTCATACACAGAATATACACAAGATACAGGGTCCAGACAAGAGAGGAAACCAGAACCGAAGCCAATGGGTCATACACAGAATATACACAAGATACAGGGTCCAGACAAGAGAGGAAACCAGAACCGAAGCCAATGGGTCAAACACAGAGGGTCACATTACGATCCTAGCGTTAAAACGCGGGCGCAAGGGACGAAAAATTGCACCGGCAGTTTTCCCCCCACCGCCCCCGTTTTAATGGGGATTACAAAGCAGGCGCAAAAAATGCTCACTGCATTGTTAGCGCCGCTATGGCCCCGCGATGCTCGTGGCAGCACTGAGTGCAGCCATGAGCATCCACTTGCTGGAGTCCATAGGACTCCATTGAGTTTCCTCCTGCCAGTCACATGACCAGCCGGATCTCGCCTCGCGAGATCAAGGCCGATCGGCGTAGTGATACGCAGGGGGACTTTTCCCCCCAGTCTTTCCCTGCTCCCGCCGGACAGAGGAGGCGGTCAGAGACGCGGGACAGGAGGTGAGGATCTGACTTAATTTTATTTTTTTTGGCTGGTGTTAACTGATTGTGCAGAAGCGGAATCTGTGTAAACCAAGTCCTGGCTGTGGTTAACCTTTCGCTGACCAGAGACCAGGATGTTAATCAGCGTTAGGACTTTGTAACCAGCGCTGATTAACACTGCGCTCCCCATGTTAAGTATAGGAAGCGCAAAGTACATTAACCTCGCGCTGAAACGCACAAGATACCAAACGCTAATGGGTTACTTAACCCGCTTGAGTTTGGATTGTAATATGCGGTAAATACCGCGGCTAATGTTAATGCTCACGCGGAAAGATCCGGCCGAGTGGTGAATTTATTCATACTATTGCCCCTTGTCTCAGAGGGTAACACTCGCCTATCTGTGCCGGTCCATTTTGTCCCAGGTAAAGTCTCCAGTCAGAACTTACAGGTAAATCTCTGGAACAGGGACGGTTGCTGTGGAATTGCGGAGCCCTCCTTCTTCTTCATGCTTGTATAGAAGTCATTTAACATTGGTCTTTGGAAAAGAACGACTTTCACCATCTGAATGTTCTGCGCCGGCTTCTTTGTCACAAATTCCACTACAGCATCTATCATGGCGTCTGCTACCAGCGCGGCGTTCACAGCACCGGCGCCTGAGGAAGAGACATGCAGGCATTATCTACAACGCTACGTAAAATTCCCAGATTCCTACCATGACTTACGCCCCTCGTTTGCACCATGTCTCGAGTCCCTCATTCCCACCACGTCTCGAGTCCCTCATTCCTACCATGACTTGCGCCCCTCATTCCCACCATGACTTGCGCCCCTCATTCCCAGCATGTCTTGCGTCCCTCATTAACACTATGACTTGCGTCCCTCATTCCCACCATGACTTGCGTCCTTCATTCCCGCCATGTCTTGCCCCCTCATCCCATGTCTTGCGTCCCTCATTCCCGCCATGTCTTGCGTCCCTCAATCCCGCCGTTTTGCGCCCCTCATCCCACCATGTCTTGCACCCCTCATTCCCACCATGTCTTGCGCCCTTCATCCCACCATGTCTTGCGCCCCTCATCCCACCATGTCTTGCGCTCCTCATTCCCACCATGTCTTGCGTCCCTCATTCCCACCATGTCTTGCACCCCTAATTCCCACCATGTCTTGCGTCCCTCATTCCCACCATGTCTTGCACCCCTCATTCCCGCCATGTCTTGCCCCCTCATCCCATGTCTTGCGCCCCTCATCCCACCATGTCTTGCGCTCCTCATTCCCACCATGTCTTGCGTCCCTCATTCCCACCATGTCTTGCACCCCTAATTCCCACCATGTCTTGCGCCCTTCATCCCACCATGTCTTGCATCCCCCATTCCCACCATGTCTTGCGCCCCTCATCCCACCATGTCTTGCGCCCCTCATTCCCACCATGTCTTGCGTCCCTCATTCCCACCATGTCTCGCACCGCCTCCATAACACCATTTCTTATGCCCCTCCTTCCCCTCATGTCTCGCACCCCTCATTCCACCAAACCCATGAAACGTATGTCCTTACGATGTTCTGTGAATCGTCGCTCTCATTCTGATTATCAGTTTATCCTTCATCTCCTAGAAGTCTCCGGACACTCACCCGTTCCTCACCTGACACAGACACTCACCTGTTCCTATTGCCGGGAAGGCGACAGACGTGACCTGAAGTTGCTCACATTCCTGTAGGGCGAGCAGCACTGACTGCTTGATTTGAGAGGGGTCTGTCTGTCCCACCACGTGTAGGATTTTTTGGCACGCCAGATTTCCACTGCTTGTCACAATGTAGCCCCTGTTTGGCTGAGCACCTGGAGGAACAAAGAGGTCACAATTCAAGCGCCATGTCCCTCCATGGTGTTACATTATATACAGGCAAGTACCGGTGTCTGCCGAGCCATGGACAGAAACCACCAAAAAATGAAACACACATCTGCACCGGCATGGATTGCCCATTAAAAGACTGTCTCTGACATGGCTCGCTGTATAGATTGTCCCTCTCCTCATGCAGTGCGCTGTATGGACTGTCCCTCTCCTCATGCAGTGTGCTGTATGGACTCTCCCTCTCATGCAGTGCACTGTATGGACTCTCACGCAGTGCGCTGTATGGACTGTCCCTCTCCTCATGCAGTGTGCTGTATGGACTCTCCCTCTCATGCAGTGCCCTGTATGGACTGTCCCTCTCCTCATGCAGTGTGCTGTATGGACTCTCCCTCTCATGCAGTGCCCTGTATGGACTGTCCTTGTCATGCAGTGCACTGTATGGACTCTCCCTCTCATGCAATGCGCTGTATGGACTCTCCCTCACGCAGTGCGCTGTATGGACTCTCCCTCTCACGCAATGCGCTGTATGGACTGTCCCTCTCACGCAGTGCGCTGTATGGACTCTCCCTCTCATGCAATGCGCTGTATGGACTGTCCCTCTCACGCAGTGCGCTGTATGGACTGTCCCTGTCATGCAGTGCACTGTATGGACTCTCCCTCTCATGCAGTGCACTGTATGGACTGTCCCTCGCACTGTGTAGACTATCCCTCTCATGCTGTGACCTGTATGGACTCTCCCTCTCATGCAGTGCGCTGTATGGACTGTCCCTGTCATGCAGTGCACTGTATGGACTGTCCCTGTCATGCAGTGTGCTGTATGGACTCTCCCTCTCATGCAGTGCGCTGTATAGACTGTCCCTCTCACGCAGTGCGATGTATGGACTGTCCCTGTCATGCAGTGCGCTGTATGGACTCTCCTTCTCGTGCAGTGCACGGTATAGACTGTCCCTCTCACGCAGTGCGCTGTATAGACTGTCCCTGTCATGCAGTGCACTGTATGGACTCTCCTTCTCGTGCAGTGCACTGTATAGACTGTCCCTCTCACGCAGTGCGCTGTATGGACTGTCCCTCTCATGCAGTGCGCTGTATGGACTGTCCCTCTCATGCAGTGCGCTGTATGGACTGTCCCTCTCATGCAGTGCGCTGTATGGACTGTCCCTCTCATGCAGTGCGCTGTATGGACTGTCCCTCTCATGCAGTGCGCTGTATGGACTGTCCCTGTCATGCAGTGCGCTGTATGGACTGTCCCTCTCATGCAGTGCGCTGTATGGACTGTCCCTGTCATGCAGTGCACTGTATTGGACGTGCAGAGCACAGGCAGGAGGGCAGCAGCGTCTGCAGCCGTCCTCTGGGGTCACCTCCTGGCAGCCAAGCTATAGCACCCCATGTCCTTGTGGGGGACAAGCCCATCATTACATCACAACCCGTTAACCCCGTGATTGGTGTCTGAGCTATATATGTACGAATGCCTCAGCAGTGCCACAACCAAACATTACAGCTCCAATGGCGCACACGTGCTCTATTCGCAGCACACGGCTGTGTCACGGCTCAGAGCTGGGGAATCAGAGGTACACAGACTGAGCCCACCTAAAAATCAGCAG
This sequence comes from Leptobrachium leishanense, assembly GCA_009667805.1. Lineage (NCBI taxonomy): Eukaryota > Metazoa > Chordata > Amphibia > Anura > Megophryidae > Leptobrachium > Leptobrachium leishanense. The sequence goes on along the minus strand of CM019069.1, from coordinate 5,553,329 downwards.
ACCTCGGGCTCCGTCTGACCATAATGTCTTAGTGTGAGACAGACAGCCCGTACGGCACGCCGTGTGAGACAGACAGCCCGTTCAGCACAACGTGTGAGACAGACAGCCCGTTCAGCATGCCGTGTGAGACAGACAGACCGTACGGCACGCCGTGTGAGACAGACAGCCCGTTCAGCACGCCGTGTGAGACAGACAGCCCGTTCAGCACGCCGTGTGAGACAGACAGCCCGTACGGCACGCCGTGTGAGACAGACAGCTCATTCAGCACGCCATGTGAGACAGACCGCCCGTTCAGCACGCCGTGTGAGACAGACAGCCCGTACGGCACACTGTGTGAGACAGACAGCCCGTTCAGCACGCCGTGTGAGACAGACAGCCCGTACGGCACGCCGTGTGAGACAGACAGCCCGTTCAGCACGCCGTGTGAGACAGACAGCCCGTTCAGCACACCGTGTGAGACAGACAGCCCGTACGGCACGCCGTGTGAGACAGACAGCTCATTCAGCACGCCATGTGAGACAGACAGCCCGTTCAGCACGCCGTGTGAGACAGACAGCCCGTACGGCACACTGTGTGAGACAGACAGCCCGTTCAGCACGCCGTGTGAGACAGACAGCCCGTACGGCACGCCGTGTGAGACAGACAGCCCGTACGGCACACTGTGTGAGACAGACAGCTCATTCAGCACGCCATGTGAGACAGACAGCCCGTTCAGCACGCCGTGTGAGACAGACAGCCCGTACGGCACACTGTGTGAGACAGACAGCCCGTTCAGCACGCCATGTGAGACAGACAGCCCGTTCAGCACGCCGTGTGAGACAGACAGCCCGTACGGCACGCTGTGTGAGACAGACAGCCCATTCAGCACACCGTGTGAGACAGACAGCCCGTACGGCACGCCGTGTGAGACAGACAGCCCGTACGGCACGCCGTGTGAGACAGACAGCCCGTACGGCACGCTGTGTGAGACAGACAGCCCATTCAGCACGCTGTGTGAGACAGACAGCCCATTCAGCACGCCGTGTGAGACAGACAGACAGCCCATTCAGCACGCCGTGTGAGACAGACAGACAGCCCATTCAGCACGCCGTGTGAGACAGACAGCCCGTTCAGCACGCCATGTGAGACAGACAGCCCATTCAGCACGCCGTGTGAGACAGACAGCCCATATAGCATGCCGTGTGAGACAGACAGCCCGTTCAGCACGCCGTGTGAGACCGGCAGCCCGTTCAGCACGCCGTGTGAGACAGACAGCCCATTCAGCACGCCGTGTGAGACAGACAGCCCATTCAGCACGCCGTGTGAGACAGACAGCCCGTACGGCACGCCGTGTGAGACAGACAGCCCGTTCAGCACGCCGTGTGAGACAGACAGCCCATTCAGCACGCCGTGTGAGACAGACAGCCCATTCAGCACGCCGTGTGAGACAGACAGCCCATTCAGCACGCCGTGTGAGACAGACAGCCCATTAAGCACGCCGTGTGAGACAGACAGCCCGTTCAGCACGCCGTGTGAGACAGACAGCCCATATAGCATGCCGTGAGGCAAACAGTTCATACAACATGCCGTGTGAGATGGACAGTCTGTACAGTAAGACAGACATATTGGATGCACCAAGAGAGAAGGACAGTCCATACAGCATGCCAGGTGAAATAGTCCATACAGTGCACTGCATGAGAGGTTAAGTCAGCCCTGACCTATGTCCACTCAGCTCCAGAATTACATATTCTATTTCTGACCCAATCCCATCCAGTTGGCACCAGCCCACCCCAGGGGAACAGCCAATAATCCGGGGCTACCACAAGACCAAGGGAACGGTGACCAGTGAAGGGAAAACGTGCACCAGCATAAGCGTTCACGTAAAGTGTGCTAGCCAAACCATTTGGCTAGCTAGGCCTAGGTTTCCATGGCGACTGCCTGGGGGAGCCAGGCTACAGGAAATGCCATGCAAATGAGGGGACACCATATGGTCAGTCCAGGCCTCTGTGAGTTTCACCTCGAAAGATAGGGGGGCAGGGGGGGATTAAACCAACAGGACAGGATCTGTATATAGACACACTGATATATATATATATATACACACACTGAGATACATCCATCACTCTCACCTTGCAGCCCATCACTCTCACCTCGAAGTCCATCACTCTCACCTCGCAGCCCATCACTCTCACCTCGCAGCCCATCACTCTCACCTCGCAACCCATCACTCTCACCTCGCAACCCATCACTCTCACCTCGCAATCCATCACTCTCACCTTCCAGCCCATCACGCCCACCTTGCAGCCCATCACTCTCACCTTGCAGCCCATCACTCTCACCTTGCAGCCCATCACTCTCACTTTGCAGCCCATCACTCTCACCTCGCAGTCCATCATTCTCACCTCGCAGCCCATCACGCTCCACTCGCAGTCCATCACTCTCACTTCACAGCCCATCACTCTCACCTCGCAGTCCATCATTCTCACATCGCAGCCCATCACTCACCTCGCAGCCCATCACTCTCACCTCGCAGCCCATCACTCTCACCTCGCAGCCCATCACTCTCACCTCGCAGCCCATCACTCTCGCCTTGTAGTCCTCTCATTCTGTTTCCACCCTAACCCTTCTAGATTGTAAATTCCCACAGGAATAGGGCCTTTGTTTCCTCCTGTACTGGCTTGTCAAATGTTGTTCAATATATTGTAACCTTGTCTATACTGTGCCCATTGTACAGCGCTGTGGAATATGCTGGCGCTATATAAATAAAGAATAATAATAATTCTGCTTCAGTGATAAAATAGGTTCTTATATAAAGGGTTGTGCGCTGACACATACATGAACGCCAGCGTGCTGCGAAAGCTACAAAGCGGTGCAGTGTGCCGTCATGTGGTGCACAGCCAACGCACTTTGCATTCATTACCTAATTGTGCGCATTCCGCTATCACAGTCTGCCCGGCCGCGGAAAGGATCGCCTGCGAAACACCTGAAAAAAAGACAAAGTGTGAGTGTGTGTGACACAACTATATGCCCAGCCCAAGTGTGACATACACATCTATACGCCCAGCCCGAGTTTGGCATACACAACCATGATGATGTGAGGGGACATTACGGGATAATAGATGAGGACGTTACAGAGTAACAGATGGGGAGGATATGGGGTAATAGATGGGGAGGATACGGGGTAATAGATGGGGGATACGGGGTAACAGATGGGGAGGATATGGGGTAATAGATGCCGAATGTCACGAACACGCGCCGCAGCGAAAGGAAACGCAGGGTTAAGAAAATCACTATCTGTCTACACTAGACCCAAAATAATGACTACGTGGCCCACAATCCCCCACACGTGCTTGCCTATCTGTCCCGGCAACACCTTCACTCCAGAATGGCACGCAACGTGATGTAGTGGCCACAGGATTGAAACGCAGTATCAGTCTACACTTGACCTGGAGTACTGACTACGTTGCCCACAATCCCTGTACCCACTTTTCTTATACTGTTCATCACACTGCCACCACAAACCTACTTTTTACCCAAGATGCTTACGGTCTGAACCAGAGCCGGTTTGAGACCCCAAAATAGAAAACAGTCCAAACGACTGACTGCACCCCAACTCAATGTTTAGTAGATCGACTCGAGTTTAAACAAAGGCAAATCTCTATGATAATCCAGTCCTTCAGTTAGCATGGATCGAATATCAGGCAGAAGCAGATCTTAATAACTTTTATATTTTATTATGACGAAGGTCACAGGCATATGGAACAAGATTTTACAATTAATAGTTATACACACAAGCAGAAAATTGAAAGGATTAAAACACAGACCCTTACTCAAGCTAGAAGGACATCTGTGACCCTCGGGGCTGGAGATTGGAAAAAGCAGCAAATTCTCACTTCTTACGTGAACCCCAACCTAATAAGCCCCCTTAAAAAACATAGCACGCAGTGTTTTGGGGGGGGCATTTCCGGCTGTGCAAGGGAGTAGGCGTGTGTTGAAGGAGCTCTGGGTGTTATTGCTTAGGGGGGGGGGTTTCTGCCCGGATTCCTCCTTATTTTTACCCCTACTGGGAGACCCTGTGTGGCTGGACATCAGGAGGAGTGCTCTGGAGCTTGATCTTCTCCCCCCTCCAGAGCCCGGCTGAGTTTCTGCTGTTTCTGGCTGTTGTATGCTCCCGGCGGCCATTTTGTGGCCTACATTTTGGCCCGCAATGTTCCCTGTACAGCCGCCTTTGGAGTCCTGATTCCGCTACGGACCATGCTGAGGGTCAAGGAGATGGAGGCCCACGTTTCCCGGCCATTTTGGATGACCTGCTGCGGTTGTTGGAGGACGATGAGCGGCCTATGACACGAGGAGACATGCGCCGTATTATGGCCATGCTGAGATCTGGCAGAGGAGCTGGGGCAGCGTGCGGCAGTGATTCCTGGGGATGACCAGCCCATTGAAGCCCTCCACTACTATGCGGAACCGGAGGTGATGGTAACCGGCGTAATTCAGTGGGGCGAGGCCGCGGTACCGGATTGCAAGCGATCAATGTCTCATACAGATGAGCGTCCCAAAGTTAAAATGCCTACCTGCCGAGAGTCGCCAGGCCGAGCGGAACCGGCGGGTGTGCTGGTGGCACCTGTTGAAGCTGACCGGAGTCCGTTGGTGGCGGTGTTACCCCTCGTGGCCGAGAAGTTAATGCCATCTGGGCCCATCCTGCCATCCCCCGCTCCGACACCGCCGGTGGTCGTGTATGGTAATACTGGTCTTTGGTGTGGAGGTGCGGATGGGGGCCTGCCTGACATCCCGAGTTTGAGCATTTTTCGTAGGCCTGATCTGCCCTGCCTGCCTGTTGTTTGCTGCCGTTCCGAGATGCTGGATGAAAGTACTCTTTTCTTTTTTTTACTTTCCCTTTTATGAGTCACCCCACCTTTTTGATGACCCCCTTATGTTTTTGTTTTTTACTGTGGACTTGCTGCCATTCTAGGCAGGTTAAGCTGACTGAATGATCCCCGGCTGGGGACTTGTTGGTCCCCTAGAGACACCTTACGATGACTTATTTTGGGACCCTTTCTTCTTTTTTATGTTTCCCCCTCTCCCATCTGAATTTTTTCGGCGACAATTTTGCAATCTCCCCTTACTAATAGATGTGATTAGATTACTCTTGTGTTCTATTGATCCCCTTCCCCCCTTGTTTTTATGTATCTTGCTGTTTTTTTATTTCGGAGACCCCCCCCTCCCTCCCTTTTGTTTCTGCATCGCTGATATGAGTCTGGTCAATCTGTGACTTTTCATAATAAATAACATTTTAAATTAAATTAAAAAAACATGGCACGCTTCAGAGTATATATACATCTTCCCAGTTCTTCCCAGGTACAGCACCTAGATGGTACAGCCCGCCCATTACATTTCCCAGAATTCCCCCTCCTGTTAATTCGGGACATGCTCAGTTCACGTCTTTAATTTAATTTACAGATATAATAACAATTATCCAAAGATCATCTCTAGCGATCAAAGGATTTGCCCGCTTCTTTGATCTACGTGATCAATTATAGGGTGTTGCCACTGGGTCTGGGAAACACTCTTTGGGTGTGAAATGCTTGTGGAGACGGGACAAGGGACATTCCATTAGAGCAAATGGGTAATTTCCCCCCTTATATTAGGGATGAGCTGTTCGGTTCAGAGTTCGATACGAACATCGCCTGTTCGCGAACTACGAACATTTCCGCGTGTTCGCCGCATGTTCACCCACAATGCACCACAATGCACTTTTCCACTGTCCTGAAGCTTGTAATTGGTACAGTCTTGCACCTGACCACAGGTCAGGTGCAAGACAGGTTCAATACTATGCAAATCACGGCTCAGAGTCCTGATTGGGCACATTTTGCCCAATCATGGGCTCACAGAGCTAAGTCCCGCAGCACACTATATAAGGCTTCACGGAGCGACTTTAGCTCGTGTTTGAGAGTGTCACGGATCCCTCTGATTACCAGAAGTGTGGTCCCTTTACGCAGACCGCTCTCTACCCTTCCGATCCTTGAATGGTCGGCGAAACTAGAAAGACAATTAACCAGACAATAGATAGACAA